>CAJNOI010000734.1:0-28094 GCA_905250115.1 Adineta steineri
ACGACGACGACGATGATGACTGAATTGTTTTCTATTTTTCCCACATGTCAAAACATACTCTAAGAACGCTCGTCTTCCCGAAAGCAATTGCCTTCTTATTTTTCCTCCTACTCTCTATTCTTCCCTTTTTCTTCATCATCATATTCTCACGCTATCCATAAACTAAATCAGCAACATTTCTATCAATATATCTACATTCTACAATGACCTATATTTCTATAAACATATCGTCTGTATTAAGTGAATACTTATTAACAAATCTATAGAATAGTTTATGATACTTAATGAGACTTCTTCTTCTCTATGTGCGTAGGTGTAGTCTATTTTATAAGTAAAAAAAAGTTTCAATAGAAAGAAGTCAAACAGATTTGAATTATTAATTTTATCTAACAGAAAAAGAATATATATATATATATATTTAATAATATACTACAATCGATTATAATAACAATATGCTAGAAGGCAGAGAACAATGAATAAATAATAGAGAATACATTGATTCTTATCAAGAATATTTGTATAGACTTTTGTTCTCTATTGAATGACAATTGATACAATGCCGAATAAATAATAATAGAAAGAATTACATGGAATTTAAATGATTAATAATCGAAGTTAATACCTCATTTATTGTAACTGAGATTGATATCAAAAAAATATGTTTATCATTAAAACTCTTTTCTTTATTAAACAATGAATAATCAACATATATATATATATATATTTATTATTTAAGAACTATTTTTACTATTTATTTTTCTACATAACTGAAAATACTTTAACTTCCGTTCATTAAATATGAATGAATAATTATTTCAATTATGTAAGAAAATGATTAATAAAACTTAGTATAATACGACAGCTCGTTTCTATAATAAACGGCGAAGAAGATTTTTAATCAAATACGGATTTAAATGATCTGACGAATTAAGATATTTATTCATAAGAAATACTCTATTTCCGCAAGTAAATACTTCTTAATATGTGTATTTATAAGAGAGAGAGAGAGCATCTCTGGAGAATAGTAATGCTTCTGTTGAATAATTAATGCATGAAGTACAAAACAAGATGTAAGTGCAGGCAGTAGAAGCAATGTCAATGTAGAAAACAACTAACTGTAATGGCAATATTTACCACATATAAAAATCGTTCATCAATATAGTATTGAACCCTGGAGTTATGTCAAATAATAATTTAGAAACTTGATGAATCAAACAGCTGAACTACAAACAACAACAACAAAGTTAAAAATCATGACTATTATCGGAAACTAATAGATAGTATAAAAATAGTAGTACGAACTGTCGACCCTTATATATTTCTATAAGCGCATTCCGGAAAGAAAAGTTTTTTTTATTAGTTAATAAGAAATTTTTTCCTCTTTCAATTTGTATATGATTTCTTTTTATCATGCCATTCATAATCGAACAAAACAAAAATAAAATAAGTATACTTATTAGAAAAATAGTATTTGATCTTTAAACAAAAATGAATATTCAATATAATAATCAAGCTTTTCAAATACAAAATATTTCTATTTTTTTTACTATAGACAAGGATATATATAGGTTCGTTAGGATAGACTTGTTTTCTGTAAATAGTATATAAATGAGTAACTTGTGTTACATACCATAGATTATATTAGATTTGGTTTCCATTGTATATGATTTAGATGACGCCTCAACAGATTCAACTCGACATTATAGAGAACCAAAGTAAATATAATACACTGCAATAAAAGCAATAGAATTTGTTAATTTACATACCATTAGATAGAAAAATATTTTTTCTTCTAAAGCTATATTATCTTATTTTGTAATAAAAATCCTCTAGTCGTCTCAGAACATTCTACGCGCTTGTACTCACTAGCTTAGATTTCGATTGTAATAAGGTGTTTTTTTTTCAAAATGAATAAATTATTTCTGGAGTATAATTTTTTTTTTGAAAAATTTAACCATGACTATAAAGAATAAATAAGCGAAGTGCTTCTATTTTTCCTCGGGTCACTTTAGTTATGAATGCATGACAAAAATAAATCATAAATGGTGTGTAAAATGTAGAAAGAATATTTTTCTATACCGATGACAAGATTTTTTTTCTTCTTCTTCTTTATATAGGAATATAAGAGTTGACATGTTCTGTCATTATTTTTACATGATATGTTAGTTATAATCTCTAGAAAATGTAATATTAAGTTATTCTCATGAATTTTTTTTTATAGTAAAGAAATTTTATTATTACATTTGATTTCAGTCTGTGAATGTTTATATCTAGAATAAAGAAAGAAAAAAAAGAAATTTTCTGTTGATATAGGCACTTATATATATTCATTAATGTGTCCACAAGACATGTATACAAAAAAAATAAAATTAGAAGTAAAGCTATTGTAAATTTTGTTTTTGTTTCTTTCAACATAAAAAAAAATCGACAAGAATACATTATATTTGAGCAAAAACATCAAGTAAAGAGGATAAATAAAATCACAGCCAACGCAATGCCAAGAAATACACGTGATAATAATTCTTGTTGTTGATATTCAGGTGAATTTGGTGGTGCTAAAAGAAATAAAAATAAAAATTTGTAATTTTATTTTGTAAAATTATCTACGTGGGGTGTAGTTATAATCAGGATTAGCTGTGTTAAATGTTGTTTGAAATAAACCAAATGGGAATGCACCAAAACCAAATGACATTTGAAAATTAACACCTTCACCAAAACCGAAATTCTAATCAAAATCAAATAAAAAATATTATTCTTTCTTTTTTTTATTTTCTTTACTCGATTTTGACGTGCTTCTTCTCTAGTACCAGCTGGTCGTGGTGGTACGGTATCTCTAAAAACAAAATAAGAAATTGATTAATTAGAATTATTTTTTTTTGGTACTACCGTGGATCAGTTTGAGGAGAATTTCGTCCATAGATTGGAATTAGTTTATCACGTGATATACTACTTTTACATACTGGACATGTTGGATTCTGTGCACGAGTTTCAAGCCATTGATGAATACATGGCCAACAAAATAGATGACCACAAAGTGATAAAACAGCATTACGAGCTGTTTCTAGACAAATCTAAAGATCAAATTTCTTTCTTATAATATCAATTAATAGAGAAAAAAACAATATAATAATAACTCACATTGCATTCGTAACCCGAATCTTTATCGTTATTTGATGATGTTTTCTTCTCATCATTACTGTGCGATGAGGGTGGAACATTATCATTTTCAGACGACGCTCTTTCTGTTGATTCCATTAATTAAAAATCTAGAAATGAAAATATAATATTCATCAAAATATTTTGCGAAAAATAGATTCAACGTAATAAGTATAGAAAACACGTATACTGTTTTTTTTGCTAATTGATTGGTTTACTCGATACCATTGACAATCATCGAGAACCTCTAGTTCATTTGACAACCAATAGGAAAAAATAGAGCTAGTAGACTTGTTAATATATTAAATAAATGAATCTAATAAAATTATGTCGATTGCTCATTTTATAAGCATGCGTTGTTGTTAGATCGTGCTTCGTAATTGTATTATGAGATTAGCAAATATTTAATTTGAAATTATAATTTTTTTTTCCTATGCATAGAACAAGTTATTTTCTATAAAATCAACAATTTAACAAAACTACGAAACAATTATGAATATGTTTTAGTTAAATAGAAGAAAAAAAAGCATGTTCATTTCTCTTTGAGTTCGAAAGCAGGAGGATGTTCATCATTATAAATAATTGTACATTGAGGCAATTCATTTTTTAATAATTTCATTACTGCTTCACGATTTTTCACATTTGGTAAACGAGCCAAATCAATTTGTTTCAAGTTTCTATAAAAATAGAAATTTTTTTACAGTTGAATAATATTTCAAGAATTTGACATACTTCAATCCAGCTAGATACGCAAGACCATTATCACTAATTTGAGTTAAATCGATAAGTGTTATGGATTCTAATGTTTCCTTTACTTTATTACACCGAGCAAAAGAACCTAAATTAATACGAATATATAAATGAAGATTGAATAAAATAGACACATACTATCAGCAACTTGATCACATTTTTCTAAATGAATTTTTTTCAAATGACTCAATCCATCTAGAGAGAAAAGCATACAAACTTAACTTAAAATATTATATAAAAACAATTAAGTAACCTAAATATGCAAAACCTTCAGATGTAATACAAGCGTTAACAGCTCGAATTTCTTCAATATGAAATTGCCCAGAAGCACCAGTGGGTATCGTATTATAATTTGATATAAATGAACCCCAATGTTTAAAACGTACAGAACCACCACATCTTAACAACCATTCAGTACAAGCACGATCAGGACCAATTTCTCGTGCACGTTTTCGATCATATCTTAACAAAAATAACATATCTATACTAAATTCGATCTAAGAGATGTAAAATCTTCGTTGCATGTCATATTTCTCAACTATATAGTTTAACAGAAGAATCATTATAAATGATATATTATCAAGAAGCTCAGCAAGTAAACTCTTATTCTCATTTCTTCATATCATACTAGTAAATCAAACATACCTTACTTGTTCCAAATAATATTTAGCGAGTTCCATATTTGTCGAGAATTATTCGATGATGATTGAATATTAGATATCAAACGTTGAGTAAATATTTGTGTCATCTACAATAATGAATACGACATTATCGTTTATTACAAGATGATTATAAGTCTCTCGATATTTATTTATAATTGAATCTTCATACGTATTTTATCAGTGATTATAACTAAATTATTTTATTGATTTCTATGATATCTCGAAACATTCAGTTTTTATTGGATTATATATAGATTTATGGTCATCAGCTCCTGAAATTCTTTCATATTAAGAACTTTTTGTATAAGAATGATTAACCCTTCGTGACTGTCCTCATTTTTGTGATCCATAGCTGTCGTGGGGCCCACTTGGACCCACCTGCAGAAAAATGCAAAAAACTATTTTTTCCTTGTTTCTATGCGTTATATTAGACTTATATGAAGATATAGACATCATTATGTATAAAGACCCATGAGTTAGTTCTCTTGGGATTAAGACAAACATATAAAAAAACAGATAAACTTTTAAATAAATTACAAGCAGTAAATGTAGTTTTGATTGTAACAAATGATATAAACTAAACTTAAACTTTTGAAGAATACTATAAACCAACAAATGGCAGCTTTAGCACGAAAAAAAATATGTTGAAAAGAGTAAAGTTGTTCTGGGATCCACGCGGACCCATAGCGCCGTTTTTTATCTATTAGACTTATGTGCGATTTGAAATAAGGATGATATAGACCGACATAGGACTAGTGGCGATCCAAAAGAATAGGTCAAACACAGAAGCCTCCGATGTACTTTTGGATGAAAATATGCGAAATGGGTCCGCGTGGACTCCACGACAGCCACGAAGGGTTAATATCATTAAAATTTAGCTTTTACATCTTATATATCAATAAGCATAAAATCTGAAATTATATCAATAAACATATGTATTTAGATATATATAGATTATTTCATAGGAAGCCTTCTATGACACTTTTTTTCATATTGAATAATCTGATGTATTTTGTTTTTTATTCATAAAATTTTTTTATTTTTCTATAAACAAAAATATTCTTGGTGAATAAGAACTTCTTGTTTCTTTTTCTTCTTTTTAGCTTAAAAACAAAACAACTGGTTTAGAAATGGATCAATTCGTAGCACTGCCAGCTGTTGTCACTGTTGTTGTTACACCTTCGGCTTTCTGATTATCTTCACCTTCTTTATATGGCTTACATGCTGGAAATAATAAAACTTCCTAAAAAAAACAAAAGAAAAAAAAAATCAAAATTTCAAGATAAATTCTTAAAATATATTTTTACCTTGATATTATTACTATCAGTAAGCATCATGGTAAGACGATCAACACCTAAACCCCAACCACCTGTTGGTGGAAGACCATATTCAAGTGCTGTACAGAAGTTTTCATCAATTAATTGAGCTTCATCATCTCCTGCATCTTTATCCTATTTTAATTAAATTATTCAAAATAAAATTTCTTGTTTGTTTTTTTCGTTACTTTAGCTTGTAATTCAAACATTTCTCGTTGTACAATTGGATCATTTAATTCTGTATAAGCATTACATGTTTCTTTGTAACAAATAAATAATTCAAATCGTTCAGTAAGACCTGGTATTGAACGATGACTATTAATAAAAAAAATTTGAAAAATAAATATTCAATTTGATTAAATTTATACTATTTAGCTAATGGACTCATTAATTGTGGATGATTGCAAAGAAATGTTGGATTAAGACATTGAGTTTCAAGAAAATGACCAGCTAACTATAAGAAGAAAACAAAATGAAAGTTTAATTTCGCTTTCAAAATTTTTATTTTGTACTTTATCAATAAGTCGAGCTGTTGTTCGTGGATTAGTACATTCAATTTCATGTTTCTTACAAAGATTATCTAAGAATTTATTTGCTGCTGGTGTTGTAAGTTCTGTAGCTGGTGGAAATTTTTCACCCGTAGCCTTTTCAAGATCTTCAATTAAACTTAAACGTTTAAATGGTGGTGTAAAATCGATTTCAACTGGTGCTTCATCTGGTCCATTCATATGATATGATATTTTATAGGTTCCATATAAATGTTTAACAAGACCAGATATTAATTTTTCAGTTAAATCCATTAAATCATTATAATCAGCATAGGCCATATAGAATTCACAAATTGTAAATTCTGGATTATGTGTCATATCAATACCTTCATTACGGAAGACACGGCCAATTTCATAAACACGATCTAAACCACCGACAACTAACATCTAGATTACATTTGAGAAATATAAAATATGTTCGAAAGATTAGAGATTTTTTACTTTAAGATAAAGTTCTGGTGCAACACGCATAAATAATTTCATATCAAGATCATTATGATGAGTTATAAATGGTTTAGCAGCAGCACCACCAGCAATCATATTCATCATTGGTGTTTCAACCTAATTTTATCGAAATGAGTTTAATTAATAAAAACAGATGATATTACTTCAAGAAAACCAAGTGTATTGAGAAATTGTCGAACATAATTAATAATTTTTGCTTTAATAACAAATTTTTGTCGAACAGAATCATTAATCATTAAATCAAGATATCGTTGACGAAAACGTGTTTCCTTAAAAGAAAGAAAAAATATATATTTATTCAAAGACGTTTTATTATTTTTCAAAATACCTTATCTTTAAGACCATAATGTAAACTAGGTAATTGATGAAGTGATGGTGTGAGAATAATTAATTCAGTTGGTATAAGACTTAGTTCACCTTTCTTTGTTCGTGCTAAAAGAAAAGTAAATTTTGTTATAGAAAAAAACGAGAACTATGTGAAATTTCTTTACTTGGTTTGCCTTTAGCACCAATAATATCACCTCGACGTATACGTTCATTTACAGTTGCAAATTCTTGTTCGTTATGATAGAATCTACATAAAATATTTAAAGAAAATATAATATTTAAAAATATGTCTATTACTTGAGATTAGCCATAACTTGAATTTTAACTGAATCACTATAAACATCATAGAAATAAAGTTTTGTTCCTGATGCACGTTTGGAATAAACACGTCCTAAATAACATATTATTATCTTTTAAATATAATTCAATCTGTATTAGAATATACCAGCAACTGATACAATATCTTCACTGACTTCTTCATTTTGTAAATGAGTATATTTATCAATATAATCTCGTAATGATATTGAAACATGAAATTTATGTGGATAAACTGTTTCACCGGCATTTTTAAGTTGATGCACATGATGTAATCGCATTTTATAATATTCCTATTAATTTCATAATAATTTTTATTAAAAAATAAGTAATATATTTACATTCGGATCAATATCTGCTTCCTCATTCTCACCACCGGCAGCAGCTGCTTCCTTTTTAGCAGATGATTGCTGTTGTACAGCAGGTGCTTTTGTTGCCTTATCGTCAGCCTTCTTTTGAGCTTTCATTTGTCGTTTAAGTTCACTAAAATAAACAAAATAAGGTAATCCACAGTTTTTTTCTAAGCATAATTCGAGAAAGATCAATTCTCGTCAATAGATCTTATTCATAGGTAGAAGAGAAAACAGTGCAATCTCGTATTGATTTCGTAACTAACTCCCTATTTTATCTCTAAATTTCAATAGTATTTTAGCTCAATCAGAATGCGTACCATTGAGACGGCAGATAAAGTGCATTTTGAAAACGTCCTGCACTGAGTATATTTCTTGTTAAACGAGCTAACATAATGTTTTTTCTAATAAACAAAAACCATCTAAAAAATAGAAATGACATACTTTTTACTAATCTTTTCTTGTGTTGAACCTTGTTCATCTACATTATCACCGGTAGCATCAGACGACACTTAAAAGCAAAAAAATGTCATTCAAAAACAAAACATCATATCTTACTAGTTCTTTTTTTCGATACAAGAAACGATGAAATCTATCTACAATTAAATAATAACATCATTTAGACAAAAAAGAATTAACAAGAGATTGCATTTTTTTATAAGACAAAAAGAAAAAATATCATCCATAATAAACACATACATGATGGATCAAACAAATTACTATTATACATATATCATAAACAAAAATAGAAACATTCACTTATTTTTATCTGATAAACTTTCTTCTGATGATGAGATAACTGGAGAATCTTGACGTTTATTTTCATTTGATATTGAACGAGAACGAATATCTTTCTTGTTATTGTGACTATTATTTGTTGTTGGAATACGAATCGATCTACGTGTTAATCGTGATTTAGTTACTGAATCACTCGTATCTGAAGAATCTGTCATAGAAATATCCATAGATTCAACATGAGTTCCACTTTGTGGTTGACTAGGACTTAGTAAATTACCATTAAAAACTGGTTTATGCTTACGAGCACCATTAAAATAATTACAATATGCACAACGAAATGCTAAAAATTTTATAAATTTATATTTTTTGAATTTCAATTGAAATTCGTAGCTTACATAAATATTCAAATTCTTCTTCTAATGCCATACCTAGGAAATAAAAAGAGAGAATATTGATAGACCTATTTACAAAACTATAATATATTAAACTGACCATTATGACTGTTACATGATTTACATATCAATGCATAACTAAATAAAAATTTCGATTAAATATTTATGACAACAAAAAAAAATCATACCGTTTTGATGGACCATCACCGACAACTGTATCAAGAATTGCACCCCAAAATGTACGTTGAGGTGGTAAAATTGCACGTGGTAATTTACCAGGTGTTACACCAGCTAAATAAAACGTTATTTGAAATATTAATTAAGATAATCACTTACCAGCTAAACGAGTTGGTCCACCACGTACTGGTGTTCGTAATTGAAGATTATTATTTTCATGTACATTAGGATTTAATGAAATGACTATAAACAAATAAAATATTATTTTCTTGAGAAAGGTAATATTTATACCTGGAACAGTGGATTTTTCTAGACCAGGTGTTTGTGGTCTGATTGATGTGCGTTGACGTAGATCTAAAAAAACAAATATTAATGGTTCTAGCAACGAAATCAGTACTATATATAATGATCGAATAGCATCAAAAAGATGATGCAATGTCAGTATGACGCAATATGAAAAGATATATGTGATAGAAAATAAGATGATGCATATCATTCTTTAGCAGATTGCAATAATGATATATTTAAGATTTTAATTTGTGTAATGGATTTAATTAGATTATCTTTTTATATACCTGTATTATTACCATTGAGTGTTGGTGATCGAATTTCGGGTGTTAATTTTTCGCCATATTTTTCTAAAAGATTTTTTGCTACAGCATATGTTTCCTTATTTTTAACTTCTTCGATCTATCAAAACAAACAAACAATGATAAACAAACAGATCAGTTATAAATTCTTACCAATTCTTGTTTTCGTTCTCTGAATAATCCTAATTTTTCTTCTGAAAAATAGAGATTTGTATGTTGTTATTAGTTTATATACGTTAATTATGCTTACCTTTTGTTTGGAGAGTCATTCGAAAGTACCAGCATATAATCCAATGAATACCATATAATCTTTTCAAAAAAAAGAAATATACTTAATTATTTAAATTCTGTCTAGATAAAAAAATGCATACAAAACTGCAACTGCGATAGAAATTGAATATGAATAAACTCGAGTGAGAAAATCTTGTGAAAGAAAGAGTGTATAATAAGAGATATTTATCACTGAATAGATGAGAATGGCATAGATCGCAAACCATTTTGTCCATTGTCGTTGTAGTGAACGTGTTTGAGTTAAACTTTGTTGTAGATTACTTAATTCCTATAGGAACCAAAAAAGTGTAAAGAAAAATATTTATAATATTTCAGGTCTTACACTATGAAGATCATCGAGTTCTTCAGTAAGAGTTGTACGAAATTTCTGGAAGAATTTAATACATGATTAATAAAATTTAATGAAGTGTATTATTACATACGAAAATTCGAAATTTAAACAATCGATTGAAAAATGGCATATTCAATGATTATTTTTGTACAAAACGTATGAAGAGATTTAAATCTAGAATAAAAATAGATTAGATATTAAATTATATCTTTTTTATTCGGCGATTTTTTCGCTATTATTATTATATAGAAGGCTAAAATTGTCGTCAGTGACCTCGTGTATATGAAATCTAGCTTAAACAAATAAAGAAATAAATATGCAACGTGTATATTTCTATTTATTGTTATTTTTTTCTTCTTCTTGTAGTTGTAGTTCTATGTGATTCATATTGTTTAATACGATTAACCAATCAGTTTAGTGATCGTTTTCTCTTCCTTCAAGTAAAAATTTCTTCGCACGCGCCTCCATTTTGGTAATTTAAAGGACTGTTTTTCTTCTCATTATCAAAATCGACAATGAACGATTTCAGCAAGTAATAATCGAAGACATTTTCTTGAATATTAATCTATACCTTTTCTTTTAAATTTAATTCTAGACGTGTCAATAGTATTATTGTTAAAAATTTACCCAAAGATTTTAATACAGTAAACTAATATGTTATTTCTAAATAGCAAAATATGAATTTTTATACTTATATCAATATAGAATCAGTTGGATAATCTATTTTCACAATTTGGACAAATCATTTCAAGTAAAGTTTTACCATTTACTCCAAATTATGAAGGTGGTTGTGGGTATGTTTCTTTTTTTTAATATTTCATTTTTTATTCATTTTTCAAAAATACAGGTTTGTTAATTTTGCTGATGCCGAAAGTTGTAATCAAGCTGTTGAAAAGATGAATGAGTTTGTTGTTGATGGATTTACTTTACGTGTTAGTCATTCAGCGGTAAATTATTTTGTTTTATTATAAATTTATTAGGTATTTTTATGATTTAGTCACGAAATGGAAATAATAACTCGGATCGACCACAAAATGGGTTGTAAGTTCAAATTTATCTATCGAGAAATTGTGTTTTATATAAACTTCACTGACACTTTGTAAATTTACTAGTCGTAGTTTTGGTCAATCATTTAATCGTACGACGTCAGCAACAGCTGTTAATCCAGAAGAGACTAATGGTACATTATCACCTGGTGTTAATGCTCGATTTTCTGGTTTTCGATCACCAAGTGCAACTCAATTTAAACCAATGACAGCTGATAGTACACATTCAAGTACAAATGAACTAAATGGAACACCACAGTCCAATAAACCATTATGGAATAGTAATTCTGGACAACAAACACCTTTAATATCAAATAATAAAAGTCCATTTCAAAATGGTAAGATATAGCATTTTAAATCTATTTGAAATTGAAAAATCTTATTTCAGGAACATCAAATGTTACTCAACAAATAAATATTCAAGAACATGAACCATTAGTTATCAATAAAATTTATAATGTTTATTTATCAAATCTTGAAGTACCTAATATAATATTTGCAGCAACATTAGATGATTATGTCAATGCGACATTACTTATTACACAAATGAATAAACATGAACAACTTTCAAAAGTTCAAGCAAATTCTTATAAATCGAAATTAACTGTTGGACAAGCTTGTGCTGCACTTTTCAATGGTGATTGGTATCGAGCTCGTGTTTTAGAAACGGGTGAAAATCGTGTACGTGTTCAATATATTGATTGGTAAATAGATTTTTTGTTTTTCTCTTATTTTTCATCATTCATATTTTAATATAGGGGTAATAGTGGATGGTGTGATTCAATTCTTGAAATTCGTCCATTACCAAATGAGTAAGTGACATCTATGGTTCAAAAAATCATTTTCTTTTCTTATAATAGATATTACAAAGATCCAGCATTATGTGTGAAATGTATATTAGATGGTATACCATCTAATGAAAAACTTTCCCAAGAACAAACAAATAATATTCTCGGCATACTTGGTAAGTTTTCTATTTGTGTACAAATAATTCTATTTTGTTTATAATTATTCTAGTTCTTGATCTTAAACTTGAAATGACTGTAGTACGTATTGAAAATGGTTTTCCAGTTGTACGATTAAATTTAGATGAACGAAATTTAAATAATGAAATACTTTCAATATTTTCATCATCAACAAATGTAATAAAACAAAATCCAATAGTTAATTTTGATTCAAATAAACCTGATATAAATCTATCGGAAATGCATCATGTTCAATTGACAACTGTTGATGCTCAATCAGAATGTTTTCATGTTTTACTTATGCGTGATTGTTTACCAACAATAATGAATATATTAAAAGATTGGAATGCTAATAAACAACCACTTACTGTTCAACCAAAAGCAGATACACTTATTTGTGCACAATATGATGCAGATAATCTATGGTATCGAGCATGGATTGAAAGTGTAACGGGTAAAAATAATTATATCTTTTAATAATTGAACATGATGTTTTTATAGAAAATGGTTGTCGTGTCTATTTTGTGGATTTTGGTAATGAAGAAATTGTTTCAAGTGATCGTATTAGTGAATGTCCAGATATTTTAAAAACTATTCCATGGCAAAGTGTACAAATTAAATTAGCTAATATTAAATTAACAGATGATGAACGTGATACACTTTTAAGAGATTTTGAAAGTGAACGACTTGAAATGAAAATTATGCAAAAGAATCAAGATATTTATCTTGTGGATTTACTTCAAAATGGAAAATCACTCGCTGATCATGTATTAGAATTACGTAAGAAAGAACAACAACAAATTACACCAAAACCTATTGAGGTTTGAGATTTGTTTATAAACTAAAAATATTTAGAATGTTTTTGCATTAAAGATTCCAAAAGTACTTGCAGAACCAATTCAACAAACATTGCCTAAAACACCAGTGCCAATATCAAAAACTAAAACAGAAAGTTTTCCACAAACAGCTAATGAAAGTGAGTGATAAATGAAAGATTCTATCTAATGTTTAATATATTATTTGATTTAGTTTCACGTACTATTTCACAAGCTGTTCAACCAATTGTTGATCTTCTACAACGACCTCCAACACTAAACAATAATCAGATATTTCAATCGGGAATAACAAAAACACCTATTATAACAGATACTGCTAAAAAACCATTATTTAGTAGTTCGAATACGACACCGAAACAACTATTAACTTCTGAAAAAGACAATGATACTAGTGTGAACGATAATTTAACCATTTTGATTACTGAACAACGTCGACAAAATCGTTTACTTGAACAAGTGATTGCAGCAATTAATACAACTAATTCTCTTCTTACCCAACTAGTTCAACGTTAGGAAAAAAAATAAAAAAGTCTATGTATATTCTCATTTATATACCAAAGATCAGATATTAGTCGAGATATTCTTTTTTTTTGCTATTATGAAATATAGTGATACATTAGTTATGAAAAACGTTTTATTTATTTTGTTTGTGTGTGTGTGTATTTGATGGCTCATTACTAATGTTGATTTATTGATAGTATATCTTTATATATATAAATATATACACGTTCCTTTCAGCTTTTGTGATTCTTTTCTATTTTTCTTTTCTCACATTGTTTTTGCTTTCATTATATATTTAGTTTGAGAATGAGACAAAATTACCATCTTGCAATAGTTAATTATATAGCAAAAACCTATCATATTTTCTTTTCAGATCATATCTTTATTCCAATATATTTTCGTTTGAAAAACAAACAAATAAACATGGGTGATAAAAAGGATGAAGTTATTGTTGTTGGCCATCGAAATCCAGATACAGATGCAATTACAGCAGCTATGGTTTATGCTGATTTTCTTCGTCGAATGGGTGTGAATGCAAAAGCTTATCGTCTTGGTGAATTAAATAATGAAACTAAATTTGTACTTAAAACAGTCGACATGGAAGCACCTGATATGATACCTGATAATGTGCCTGAAGGGACACAAGTTGCATTAGTTGATCATAATGAAAGTAAAGATTAAGATGAATTTTTTGTTATAATAATTCAATTCTTTTATCATTAGGTCAACAATCTATGGAAAATTTGAAAAAAATGCGTGTTAGTCATGTTGTCGATCATCATAAAATAGGTGATTTAACAACTTCCGAACCGGTTTATTTACGTTTTGAACCTGTCGGATGTACTGCAACAATTTTAACAAAATTATTTCGTGAAAATAATCTTGATATGGATCAAAAAACAGCAACTCTTCTTCTCAGTGCTATTCTTAGTGATACACTTCATTTTCAGTAAGAAGAATTCAGAATTTATTAATTCAGTTATTGAACTATTATTTCTATTATAGATCACCAACAACAACTGATGATGATCGAAAAATCGGTGAATATTTACAACCAATTGCTAAAATTGATGATTTAAAATCTTATGTTAATAAATTATTTGAAGCTAAAAGTGATTTAACTGGATTTTCTACACATAAAGTTCTTTTTCTTGATTATAAAACATTTCAATTTAATAATGAACAATGGGGTGTTGGTACTGGTGAAACATGTAATGTTGATAAAATGCTTGAACGAAAAGATGAATTTCTTAAAGAAATCGATGAAGAAAAGAAAAAACATAATTTAAATGGTATTTTATTTTCGATTGTTGATATCATTAATCAAAAGAATTTAACAATAATTTCCGGTGAAAACGAAGAAAAAGTGGCTCGCGAAGCATTCCAAGCTGATGTTAAAGATCATATTGCTGATTTTGGTTCAAGAGTCAGTCGAAAAAAACAAATTGTTCCAGCACTTGAAGCTTATTTTAATCAAAAATCTTAAAAAAAAGAAACAATTCTTTCCTAATAATCAAGCAATATATCTCTATTTTTACTAGTAACTCATAGAATTAATAATCTTAGTAGTGTGATCTTTTCGAACAAAACTTCATGACTAACTATTATATTCATTTATATTATTATAATATTTTTTATAAATAAAAAAATAAATTTGACAAAAGTTTATATTCATTTAATTGTCAATATGTAAGATATTATCAATGGAGCGATTTTCTTGTTCTGAATTTTGACCATATGTATAATGATCTACTTGATTCATAGCTTCTGATCGTATAACAGGACCAAATAGCATAAAAATAACACCGAAAAAACAGAGGATAGATAATATTAAAATTAATAGAATACTCGAAGATTGATTAGGTGAGGTTGATAATGATGTGGGAATGATGGTAATAACCATACTATCATTCTTTATATTATTTACAGTAGAATTAATATAATTCGGTAACGTGTACATGAAGTATCATATTTATATGTATACTGATTGATTAATCATAATATTGATCTAGAAATATAAAAAATATTTCAAAAAAGTAAACGATTGAATATGTCAATTGTTCCAGGGATTAGTTTTGCCTTGACATAACTTTTCTACTGTATATGAGGGTGCCTGTCATTTTCCTTTCTTAAAATATTTATAATCGATTCGGTAGTTCATTACGGGTAATATCTATGAACGACATTTTTGTCGTATAACCTTTCTATATAATAAATGCTAACGAGTACATATAAAGCTGGAGAGTGTGATAAATTAAAAGAATCTATACTCTATCCATACCATTAGAAAACAATTTTTGTGTTGACTTCTTCTTGCTTTTGGAAAATTATATACAAATATATGCATGTATATAATTGACAAAGATTTCTTGACATTATTATAATAGAAAAGCGAAAGCAAAACAAAAAGTTACTGTCAGAATATCTGTTATTTTTCTACTTATTAATATATTTTCTATTTTTCCTAGAACAAACAGATCATCTTTCATATAGATATATGTATGTGCGTATAACACATTAATCATTGCGATCGACAGGAGAAGATATGCGTGAAAAATCAGAGATACTGAAGATTTGTCTTTGTATTAAATCATTTAACAATCTACGTTGAAGTAGATTAAAGCACAGCATTTATGATTTCGTTGATGCTAGCGACAATAGTATCGAATATATATAAGACTTATTTTTTATTGTTGATTTTCAATATTTGTAGAGAATATCGAAAATAAAAAGAAATGACTTGCTACATTTTTCTTAATGAAAATAATGCTGAAGAAATTTCATATTCCATAGTTTACCAATTCTGTTATCTTTCGTCTTTAAATTATAATAACTATAGTTAGAATGGCAACATCAGAAAAACTATATGATATTATCATTATTGGTTGTGGTCCTGCAGGTATAGCTGCTGCATTGGAACTTCAAAAGTATCAACCTACACCATCTTTCTTAATTCTTGAAGCACGTAATCGTGTTGGTGGCCGAACTTATACTGATACACATACATTTGCTACCGATGAACCTATTGATTTAGGCGCACGTTGGATTCATCATTATCGTCCAGAAAATCCACTTTCTATACATCATACTCCTTCGGATAAAGATCGTTTTAATTATCAATTCTTTAATGACGCGACAACAACTGCTCATTTTGATTATGATGGAACATCTTGGTCTGAAGCATCAATGAATGAAGCAGAAAAAATTGTCGAAGAATTTTATGCACATATTAAACAATATGACTCTACGAAAGAGGATATCTCAATGTTTGATGCTATTCGTGATAAATACGAAAAAATTCAAGATGAAAAAGTGCGTCGTCTTGTTGATATGAACCTGGCTTTTGTAGAGCATTATGAAGCTTCAAATCTTAGTGAATTATCAACTAAATCTTTTGAAAAATCAGATAATGACATTCAACCATGTGATCTTACACTTCCAATTGGATTAGGCTCTTTTATTGAACGAATAGTCGAACGAAATCATCTTCCTGTGCAATTAAATACAATTGTTACTCATATCAATATTCTAATTGATAAAAATAGTTCTATATGTATTTCTACTCAAGATCAGCAACATTATATGTGTAAATATGTTTTGATAACTATACCTCTTGGTTGTTTGAAAAAGCATGGAATACATTTCACACCAGCATTACCAGATTGAAAACAAAATGCGATTGACCGAATGGGTGTGGGCTTATTAAATAAGATACATATTCAATTTCCGTTCACTTTTTGGGATGAAAAACTCGACAATATATTTATTTCTTCGAATCGTTTTCGATTTTTTGGCTGTGCTTCACAGGATCATATCCTTATTTTATTCGTTGCTGGTAAATTAGCACGTGAATTAGAACAACAAACTGATGAACAAATAGTTGAACAAATTATTCAATGTCTTCAGCCAATCTATCCACAAATGCCAAAGCCTACGAAATGGTTAATGACTCGATGGGGATCCGATCCATTTGCTTATGGATCTTATTCAAATTTTAAAACTGGTTCAACACATGAAACTGTAGAAGAATTAGCAAAAGAATGTTATGATGGTAGAATACATTGGGCAGGTGAACATACAAATTATGGTGGAGCAATAGGATGTGTTGATAGTGCTTTTGAAAGTGGCCATCGTGAAGCAAAACTTATTTATAATAAACTAAATTAAGTTTCTACATAGTCCATTATCTATTTTATTGCAATGAAATAAATTTTTGAATGATTTTAACAAATAAAATATAAGAAAATGTATTGGATAAAACCTTCTAGCATGAATTTTATGTATCTTTTTTTTATAAATAAAAGAATGATTTTCAGATAGTAGAAGATTGTACATATCTCAATAACTTCATATGATGAGTGAATCCTCTAAGTTTCCATTATGTACTAAATAAATCGATAAAGTCGTGTTTTTTGTTGATCCAAAGAGAATACCCATACCCACACGCAGTTCGGAATCGATTGTTCAGTGAAAAAGAAGAGAATGAAAATTCTTCATTAAAATTCGTCGAACTTGATAGTTATGACCATTTTCGTGTTAGATATTGATCCGTTGATTTTGTTAATAAAGCACATATTTTAAGTTTTTTTGTTCATCATCAACAATCATCCACATTCAAAAAACAACAAAAAGAACATATCGTATGACAGAGATGAAAATAACAGTAACATTCAAAAAAATAGAAAAAACATCTCGTAAATGTTCCAAATTTTATTTTTACTTAGAGAAAACAGCAACTGTTCATAAAACACTAGAAAAAAAGTATATAGTTGATGAACAATTATATAACCATAAATTATCGTGGTTGACGAGATTGATGACTATACCCATGTCAAAGACGTACGGTAGGAAACGACCGGATTCCGTGATTTTCCTGGGCATTCCGTGGGAAAACACGGGAAATTCATAGGAAAATGGAAGCAGTATTCCGGTGATCGGATCCGGTGACAAAATCCGCTCAGTTCCGTCCGGAACTGATGTCAGGAGCAAATTCTGGGCATTTTCGGGCAGGGTTCCTGCCAGAAACGGTGAGTTTCCTGAGGGTTTTAACCGGAAGTTCTGGGAATACTGCTTCAGGAATCATCGTCCTGGGTAATAATTATTATCATATTGATATTGACCATTATTATTAGTATTATCTTGATATTGTTGTCCAAGTTGTTGTGGTATATGAAGCTGTTGTGCTTTGACAACATCAATTGTGTATGTATAACTATTTATCCGTCGCTTAAAAAAGTTTTTTAACCGAGGAATACGATCATTGATTAAGTTGCTAGAAAATTCTAAAGTTATTTATACAATATAATAAATAAAGAAATATACCCATTCTTATCTACATATTCATTATTGACAACTTCAAATGAATAACGATGTTGTCGATCACTTGCTTGAAAATGAGCAAGTAAATAAATCATAAATATTGTAAAACAAGGCTTACTAATAGTACTATACATTTATCATTTAATTTTGAAAACTGATATCGAAGTTTAATATGATTTTTTCAGTATAAGAATGCTAATTCATTAAGATCACGATAAACATTCCAATTAATTTCAGCCTAGAATGAATATTTATTTTTTAATTAAAAAAGATATTGTTGAAATTGTTTTACCTAATACTCATGTCGAACAATCCGGCATGGAAACGGCCGATTCCATAGTATTCCGTGCATGCCATGGAAGCAGTTTTCCAGTGACCGGATCTATTCGCCGGATTCTGTCCGGAACCGACAGCCGTACCCGACCATCAGATCCTTGTACTGGATCACTAGCTTTTTCCAGCGGCTTCCGACCAGAAATAGTGAGTTTCCTGACGATTTTCACCGAAAATTCACGGAATACTGCTTCAAGAATCATCGTCCCGCGTATTTATCGTTATTATCATCCTTCTCCACAACGAGACCTTTTTTTTCATGGCTTCATGAAAAACTGAAAAAACTTTTTGGTAAATTATGTACACATTTTACCAATACTTCGTTTAATTTGTCGTTCATTTCTTCTTTCATCTGAAAAAGAAAATCCTACAAAATACAGCTTTAAATCTAAATAAGAATAAAATGCAGCGAAATGTTAGTGTTTTGTTTATTTTAAGTAATAATAAAATAAACTAATATAATACTGAATATGATAATAAATGTGATAATAATCTAGAATTCTCGACCTTATAGCGTTGGTTAAAGCGGTCATCATCAAAACACTATCAAAAACAATTTATTCAAATATCAGTAATAATCGTAATCATAATAATACTACCAAAACTACTAATACTTCCAATAATAATAATAATAATAATATGGTAATAATATTGATAAAATACATAATAATGAGGATGGCTGTGGGTGTGAAATAACAACACACTACCCACACCCACACGTACACCCATACCACACCCCGCACTCTCAGTTACAATGAATCTAATAAAATCATTCACTATAATGACAATCAATCAAAAAAAATAGAATTCTTGAAAGTAAATGTGGGTGTGGGTGAGATTTTGATTTAAATATGATACCCACATCCAAACCTACACCCACCCACTTTCACTCACACCCAGGTCTTTTTTTAATTGAAAATTCTGTTGTGCCTACCAGCTCTCGACCAACCTCAATAAGTTGTTCCACAAATCTGTCCATGTCAGACAGTTTTGTTCGGTGATTTGTAATGCACATTCTTAGTGCAAATATATGATTATCGAATATAAATGGAGAAACAACAGCTATTCCACGTTCTTGCATGGTAATCAGAAGCCTCTTATTCAATAAGTTCACTGTCTGTTCGTCGAACCTATTTGAATGATGTGGGACATATCGAAAGCAGACAATGTTGAGTAAGACTGTGTTAAGTAACTCAAGATCATTTGGATGCTGTTTAATTAAATTAGCAAAATGCATTGCTTGATCGACATTTTGTTCCATGATGTGACCCAATTGTTTGAATCCATATGTTTTAAGTGTCATCCACACTTTCAATGATTTCATATTTCGTGATAATTCTAAACCATAATCACTAAAGAATAGTTCACCTGTAATAGGTGTCAATCCACCGTCCATCAATGTCAAATAAGAGCCAATATGGTGAACAAATGTTGATTTATGCAAGTGACCATCACGTATTAGAATACATCCGCATTCGTATGGAACAGAAAGCCATTTATGCAAATCAAATGCAAGCGAATCTGCACGTTCTAAGCCAGCAAACAAAGGTTTTAGGCGCGATGAACAACAAGCGACTGCTCCAAGGGCTCCATCGATGTGAAGCCAAAGTTCTTGTGAACGGCTACCACATAAATCTGCTAAGCCTTGAAGGTCATCAACAGCACCCGTACCAGTAGTACCCGCGGTTCCAACAATAAAACCACAAGAACATGGATCAATTGCGTCTTTCAGTGCCTGAAATATAACTACAAACGGAAAGTTTTTCTTTTCTTATGGATTACCTTTAAATCGATTTGGTGTTGTTGATTAACCGGGACAGCAATCAAATTGTGTTTTTCAATATTCAGAAGTTCAGCTGCTCGGATAAGGCAGCTGTGCGTATCCATCGAATAGTATATTTTCATATTTCGATTATGGAATCTTTTTCTAGCCACGGCCAACGCAATTATTGTGGCCACAGATGTTCCACTCACAAGTATGCCAGAGCATGTGTCATCATTAGGAAAACCCATTACCGTTTTGAACCATGATAAAACTTGGCGTTCCATATAAATACTCGATTGATGACCGCCCCATGACATTGTATTCATGGTTCCCGTAATAAATTCAGCCAAAGCTCCAATAGATGAACCTGCACCTGGAACATAACCCCAAAAATGAGGGTGGTCATTCCCCAAAGAATACGGAAGAACAAGTGAATGCACTTCGTTATAGGTTTGCCAAGGTGATTGACCTTTTACAGGAAGGTCAGTTTGTGCAAATGCTTGTTTTATTTCTGCTGGCATTGGGCGCCAAACTGGCCGAAGACGAATATCACGTAGATAGTCAATCATATCGTTCATAATTTGATGACCTAATGATCTTGTTTCACTCCAGTCAAGCGGATCGAGAGAGAGCTCTTCAAGCAAAATACTAGTCTCACGCGGAAAATGCGAAAATTCGACAGAAAATGACCATAATTTCCAACGACATTGGCTGCCAAAATGTATTGGAAAACATATTTTGAGATGTTTATCATTGATCACTTGAATGCTAGTGGTTTTCTCTGAAGATGACCATGCTGTCAGTAACAAGTCAACCAATAAGTCATACAATTCATGAGCGGTCTCACATAACTGATGAGTAAGCGTTGAACATTTATCATCATTTAATGAAATCCAATTTATCGTAACTCCACTGCGGCACAGCTTTAGTTTTAGCTCATGCTTCGGCTCGCAGAAGAGTTGAATCGAGTAGCCATTATTGAGTAGATAAGTAGTGGTGTCGAGCGACATAGCACCTAAAAACATCATGAAAGAATGTTTCTGTTCTTTGTGGATATGGTGTAAGAGTTGGTGGGTGTGAATGTGGGTGATGGTGTGATGACTATCTTAATACTCGATATCAACACCAGGCCACATACTCTTATGAAGAACTGCAATGAAGATGATCGAGGGGTTACGTGTCCGTTGACCTTCATACATAACAAAAGCACGCCACGAGGTGTTGGTTGGGTGGGTAGGTGTGGAAGGGTGTGAGTGTGGATGTGGATGAAGTAGATACAGTGACCAATCACACTCACACACAAGCCCAAACTCACAGGCACAGTCACACACACTCTAAATAACAAGTAACGCTCGTCTAAGGACTGGCTTAGCTCTTTCTCATAGAAATGGTGTTCTACAATGCTACTGGACCTTTTGCTTATATAACTTGCAAACACTAACATCAGATTCGAAGTCCCCGACTTCAAAAGCCATTTCGTCAAAATTTATATAAAAAAACAATTTTGTAAAAAACTGGTTTGTCTAAAAAAAAATTTTTTTAAAGAATTTTAAAAACCTAACATCAGATTTGAAGTACCTGCATCGAAAGACCTCTAGAAATGTCTTTTTTGAGAAATTGGTCTTCGATGCTTTTTTTGACTTTGCGGACAGAGAAGCAAGCAGACAATTTATGTTTGTAAAACGCTTCTCTACGAGAAAGTGAATAAACTATTCAATTAGTTTTAATGCGAAACCGAACTATTGGTGCCTGGATTATGTCTACCTTCTAACAAATAAAACAGTAGGGAATACTCCGAGAATGAACATTTATAATAATACGCTACGAATTCAACAGACATCAGCATTTTTGTTTCATGAAATGGAAAACTTACCTCTAATTTTAGTGCTAATATGCGAGAATTAAACTGTTGGGTGTATATGTAACAAAAATATTAATGTTTGGTAATGGTCCTTGCCCAGAATAAAACGATAACAACCGAAATATTTTTTATAAAGTATTCTACGCATTGAAGTCGAGCATACGTGAGTGTCAATATATACTCATTTTGTTATCTACAGGTATATGTTGAAAATTATTGTCAATTTTAAAAAAAAGATAAAAGCTGCCTATCTTCGTATCATGTATTTGGAAGGTGTAAGTAAGTAGAAATGGATATAGAGGGGTGCCCAGGCAGACAAGTTTTTGAAAACACGCGCTTACACGCACCAGTCGAAGACAGGGTGCGGGTGTGGGTGTTGGTGCGTCGGTGGGTGGGTGCAGGTGCGTGTGGCTATGAGGTGGGGTGTGGGTGTGGGTGTGTAGGTTTATCTTTTTCAAACATACCGACAGCCACTCATACCCACACTCACACGGACACTCACACCCACCTACACCCACACCCACACCCTCAATTTCAAGTAAATACGGACGTTGTTGATCTGCTGTCTAAAAATGAACAAGTAAATAAGGTATTAATATAGTAAAACAAGGCTTACTAATATTATTTTGCTTTTTTCAATAGATCTTTCAAAATTGCATTGAAGTTCGCCCATGTTAACCATTCCGGCTGTCAGGAACGGCGTCTTAAATGGCTCGAAACGACTATAAAACGGCGTTTTACTGCCTTATTTTTAGTCGCCTTTCACCGTAAGCCGTCAACCCAGAATACGAGCCGTCGTTTTTCTCCTTATTGCTATACATTTCTGGATCGACGAATTACGACGCCGTTGTCTTTGCCCTGGGTGGTTGTGTTGGATGAAGTTATTGAATCCACGAAAGGCTTTATCAAACAGTCCAGTAGTCTGTGTTGGTGAGATTGGTATAGATTTGAGCAGGTAATTCTTATATTTTTTAATTATATGCTAACTATTTATATGTAGTTCTGAGTTGGATGTATTGATACTCAAAAGAAAGTATTTATTAATCAATTAAAATTAACGAAACAATTAGGATTACCAGTTATAGCTATTTCACGGCGTAGTTTTCTTCCAACACTAGATGCATTAGTAAAGGTATATAGTCGTTGTATCGTCTATAATAAAATATTCAGGGTCATTTTAGGTTTTAAATTCCGAATATATAATTATTTGGAGGAACTTTGGATATGGCCTAGAGGAATTGAATATGTTAAAATCCAGATATGTTAATATATATTTTAGTTGTTCACCTTACCATCTTACGAACTACAATTTAGAAAACATTATAAAACAAATCGACATTCGCAGGATTTTACCAGAAAGTTGTGCACAATATTTAGTGATTCCAGAAGTATGTATTATCAACCAATAATCAATAGAAAAGTCACCACTTTTAATTTTCGTTTCTAGTGCCCCAACATTTGGGAAACACATCCCCTATTTGTTGCACGAATTTATCAATATATAGCGGAGCTATTTCACATACCTCTCCGACATGTAGCTTCCCAGTTGATCGACAATATGAAAACATTTTATCACCTGAAGTAACGGATTTTTTCTAAATATTATCATATGAAAGTTCTTGTAGGTAGTCTTCCGCTTATGATTGTCTTTTTGAACCTATTTTTTTTGCCTAGTTGTTTTCTTGGTTCTTTTCTTCTTCATATAGTTCTTTTGGTTATCTACCTCTGCCTGTGCAGTTATTTTCTTCTCGATATATATTTTGTTTTCGTTTTTTCCTTCTCGGTGTGTTTGTTGTTTTGATTATCCTCTTGTACGTTTCAACGTACTACATCATTATATGAACTATTGAATACATAAAGAGTATAAAATAAGAACAGATATCAAAAAGTGGGTGGGTATTATTATTTTCTTCTTTCTTACATACCCACACTCACACCCACATTCGCCCTCAAGAGAAAATTAGTAAGGCTACACACTTATTCTTTTTCTTTTTCTAATATATATAAGGTCTTGCATTAAAATAGGTTAAATGTCTCGAAATCATCTCAACCAAAAAAAACATTGAGGATGAAAAGGATAAAGTATGTTCCCGGAGACTAAACATAAGATCGAATATTTAGAGCATACTCTTTATTTTTTAAGCATGACACCATAAATTGATGCTCTTCTTTCTTTTATTTCTATATGAAGATTTATATTCCATTTATTTTTTGATGTTCATGCTTGACAATCAAACAAAATAAATTTTTATTATTTCTAACATAATTATAAAGATATCCGTTTATGAATTATTATTATACTTCATAAAAGGTTTTCTTTTCCGCACCTTTGATTTATATCATTGTCACTTCTATAGACAGTTTCTATCCACATGTTTATCATCGATAAGAAAATAAATCTCGATCAAGTCATATAAAATCATGGTTCACTTTATTCATAACATGATATTTATTTTATGTCAATTATTTTCTTTTCATCATGCATTCAACCGATATTATGATGCTAAAAATCTACAGAATAGATCATGATTATTTTGTCAGTTTCTAAAGAGACTATAGAATAGTGTCATTATTGATGAAAATCATGCGCAAAAAATGTTTCAACTAACGTCATTTGGTTAGCAGAAAGAATTATAAATATATTATTTCTTCCAGACTGTTGATTTACATGATATTATCGAATAAAAAAGACATATAAAATCCCTGTAAAAGTTTTCTTATTCATTCAATAAAGCCATGTCGTCATCAAATGCAACTCTTGCTGAGATTAATGCTCTAAACTATGGTAATTCGATCTTTTACCAAATTTGGACTTATTTATTATTATGTCTTGGTACTATCGGTCATTCATTGAATATTTATGTATTTACACGTCCAACACTTCGTTCAAATCCATGTACACGTTATTTTTTAGCAGCAACAGTAACAGGTATTTGCATCATCCTGACCAGTTGTCTGTGGCGTTATCTTCAAATAAATTATCCAGCGTATAATCCTTTTGGATATTCAACTGCATCATGTAAAATTCTCTCATTTATGGCACTAACTTCAAAGTATTGACTTTGTTTTTTTTTTAAATATGTCATATAGTGTGTTTTATTTATTCTTCTAGAGTGTACACGTCTTGGTATATTGCTGTTGCTTCTATCGATCGGTAAGTAGAATTACAAATGAAGAAAAATAGAAATTGACAAATTCTAATATTAGTTTTATCGTAAGCTTATCTCCATTCTTTCGATTAAAAACGTTTTCTTGCTATTAGACAGTGCGAAGATTTTCATTTTAACTCTCTTTAAAATAATTATATTCGTTCAATAGATTTTGACTCAATGGAGTCGTATAGTTACAGTAGAAGTTTTGAGAATATTTTGAATAAGCTTATCATATTTTTCTATTTTCTACAGATTTTTATGCAGTTCATCATCTGCTACTGTGCGAGCATGGAGTAATCATCGTGTTACTTATCGTGTTATTATAATCGTCTTTATAATTGTGTCCATTTTTTATCTTTATGTGCCAATTATATATCAAAATATAAATACAGGCACAAAATGTCCAGCAGCTCAAACTACGTTTCCATTATTTAGTGGTATATGGAATTTATTAGTATTTAGTTTAGGTCCATCAACAGTTATGCTTACTTTTGGATTACTTACTATTCGAAATGTTCAACGATCAGGAAGAAGACTTGTACCACTAAATAATCAAACTGAATTGACAACATCGCAACAAGAACAGTTGAAACGTCAAAAAATGGCTGATCGACAATTATTAAAAATGATGCTTGTTCAATGTGCGTACTTTATTTTATCAACAACTCCTCTCACAGTTCTGTATATCTATACTGCACTGAGAATCAATATAGTAACAGATGCTCTTCAACATGCTAAAGATGCTTTATTTACAAATATTGCTGGTGGACTGAGTATTTTAAGTGGATGTACAAGTTTCTATGTTTTTACATTATCAAGTAAATTATTTCGCCGTGAACTTATGCAACTATTCAAGTGTCGATGGCGACCAAATCAAACTATCACAACAAGCACAGGACCAATACAAAGAAATTAATTCATTTTTTCGAAAACAAATATATATCTAATAAGTGTTGTACTCTAACCCTTAAAAATCCAAATGATTAAATATATTTTTGTACTACAACCCATGCTTATGTAATGTGTTCTTAATAAAAGGTAAAAGTCTGCAAACTGTGTGTCAAAAATATCGATGACATAAGTCTTGTTATGTGAAAATAACGAGATTCTTTCAACTTACTTTTAAAAATGAATATAATTGTCAAAAAGAAAAGTAGAACTCTTTTTAATATTATGAGAATGTGTGAATATTATATTTGGGAAAAAACAGAAACAACATCAACATTATTCAAAATAATGAAGAACCGGTCAATTTCGATTGTTTCCTTTCCCATTTGATATCTTTAAAATCAATATTTTGGTTATTATCTTCTCATTCAACTATTTTTATACTCATTTAATATTTCAACTTGATCGCTATCTATCTAATAATTTCCCACAAATATTTGTATTAAGTTGATTAAAACGTTTAAATAACCAGAAGTTCGATGTTGTTAATATATCAGATATATTTTTATGGTTTGTCGTTTACTAAAATTAAATAAATAATGATAAAAAAGAAAAGATCACGATCATTTCATTGTTTTCGTCATAAGAAGGGTAATTTTTTGTGCTTTTCAACAGATTTCTACTTGAATGTGTATACTTCTATAAACTGCAATGAAAATTCAGTAACATTATTTATAAATATAAACTCATAATTTTCGTTTAGTCTTTCTTAGAGGTGAAAACATTCTAGGAGAATCTCTCCATTTAAAAAAAGAATGTTTTTTTTTCAGTGAAATGTAGTTTTATTATCTAGCTGAGCAATATTTTCTGTGTTGTTATTTGTGTAAATTAATTTTTATTTTCACTGCAAAACTGATACATTGTCTTCCAACTATTTCTCCTGACAATATTAAGAGAAAGCGTTTTCTGTAGTTCATTTCGTCTGTCAAAATATAAAATAAGCTAAGTATTTATAAAAAT
>CAJNOI010000735.1:0-28020 GCA_905250115.1 Adineta steineri
TACACGATCAACAGTAATTGATGGACGTTTTTTCATATCAACTGGTAAACCATTATGTAATACATGAATTTGATTTGGTCTTACATCAAGTGTACTAACAACTTTGAATTTAATTGAATCACCTTCTTGAACTCGTTGGGTATCTTCATAAAATGATGGTTGATCTAATTATAAATAGAGATAATACTTTTTTATAATCTAATATTAAACTTACATGAAATATTTTCTTGATCAGTAATATCTTCAATCATAACATTACTTAATCGTCTTTGTGCTGTTTGTGGTTTAAGTCTATTTTGATCATCATCAAATTCTGTAACAATATATGGTGTTGGTTGTTCATCAATTTGTATTTGTTCTCGTTCAATAACACGTATTAATGGTGTTCGAACAATTAAACCTTTAACTCTTAATTCATAATGTCCTGTATCGTTAGGTTTTAAATGTTCAATAATTAATGAATGTTTTCGTCCATTATTTTCAGTTAATATATGAACATTTGATGTTGATTGTAATGGTTGATTATTTTTAAACCATTGTGGTTGTTCACCTTTAGGTACTTGTGGAAATTCACATTCAAGTTCAAGACGTTCATCCGTATAAAAAACATCTTTTGGTAAATCCATATTTTGTATAACTAATGGTCGTGGTTCAACAATTAATTCAGCTAATGGTACCGATTGACCTTGTACAACAGCTGTATATAAACCATGATCAGGCATTTTAATATCTTCAATTTGTACTGTAATTGAATTTGTTTTATAATCTTTTGTCATATGAACATATGGTTCATGTGTTATTGGATTTTCTTCATGAAATAATTCGATTTTATTTAATGGTACATCAAAATTAGGTGCTAATTCAAATGTAACAGTATCTCCTAGAAGTAGAAGAAGAAAAGAAGTGTTTTTAAAAAAGAAATAATAAATAATATTTACCTTCATGAACAAGTTTTGAAGCCACTTGTGATCGTAATTGTTGAATATTTGGTGTTTGTTGATATGGAAGAACTTTAATAGGTGGTGTACGTAAAATAGTATTCGAATTTTTAAGTTCATAAACACCAGCATCAGTTAATTTTAAATTATGAATTATTAATAAATCATTTAATGAATCTTTTTGTATTTCAGTATGCTCATTTGGTATTATTAATTGATTATCTTTATACCATTTATAATCTTTATTTATATTTGGTTGAAGAAATTGACAATCAATTCTTAATGTTTCAGTTTCATTAAATGTATCTTGTGGTAAATCAATCATTTGTATTTGCATTTCACGTGGTTGAACATGAAGTGTTATTATTGGTTGAATATTACCATTGATTAATGCACTATAATCACCTGTATCACTTAAACGAGCATTGATTATATTTAAACGAACATCTTTAGGTCCATTTTGTTCAATTTTAAGATGTTTTAATGTTTCATTATCATATATTATTGGTTGACCATTTTTAAATAATTGTACAT
The DNA here is from genome assembly GCA_905250115.1 of Adineta steineri. Classification (NCBI taxonomy): domain Eukaryota; kingdom Metazoa; phylum Rotifera; class Eurotatoria; order Adinetida; family Adinetidae; genus Adineta; species Adineta steineri. The sequence continues at coordinate 1,473 of CAJNOI010000735.1, forward strand.
CATGAACTGTTATTGGAGTTTGTGAAGCTATTTTAAGTGTCACATTATCTCCTTCTTTAATAGTACAAGTTTTTGTATCAATTGGTTGTACAGGAGGATTTGGTGTAATTGTATATGTTACAGTTTCATCAACAATTTCAGTTACATCTTGTTCACGTTCAATAACATTTATAAATGGTGTACGAACAATTAATGGACCACTTTGAACTTCATAAATACCTACAAAATAAAATTTATAATGAAAATTTCTTGTTACAAATAATTTTAACTTACCAGCATCATCTAATCGTAAATCTCGTACGATCAAAGTAACTCGATTACCAACATTTTCAATAGTTACTCGATCATTATTTCTAAGTAGAATATTATCTTTCGTCCATCGTGGTAGTTCAGTTGGTTCATTTGTAAATTCTAAATCAAGTGTAACGGTATCACCAACAAAAAATGTATCTTGTTCAAGTTGCATTTCTTGAATTTCAGGTTGACGTGGTTCAACTTCAATTTGTGCTAATGGATGCATATCATTTTGTATTTGTACACTATATAAAGCTGAATCATCAAGTCCTAATGTTTGTAATATAATACGAAGTTTATCATCTTCACGTTTAATTAATATCTAAACAAATCGAAAACACTAAAATTAAAATAAAAATATATAAAAATTTTACTTTGGGTTTTTCTGATGGCATTATTTTTCTTCCATTTTTTAATAAATGTATATCTTGAGGTCGAATATTAGGTTGTAAACCTTCAACTGATAATGTAACTGTATCACCTTCACGAACATTTTGTATTGGTATATCTGGTTGTTGTTGTTTTGGTAAAACTTGAATCATCGGTGCTCGAGCAATAACTGAACCAATACGAACTTCATAAATACCTGAATCAGTACGTCTAGCATTTCGTATAATAATTGTTAATGTATTATTTTCATCAATCAATTGAATATTTTCATTTGGATGAATTAATTGTCCATCTTTAAACCAATTTGATGTTGGACCTGGTCGTTGCGGAAATGTACATGCTAAACGTATTGTTTCACCTTCTTCAAATATATTTCGATCTAATTCAAGTAGAAACACTTCTGGTTGACGTTCTTTAACATCAAGTAAACAAATCGGTGTACGTTGTCCTTGAATATCAATTTCATATAAACCACGATCATTTATTGCTAAATTTTTTAATTCTAATTTAAATTGATTACCATCAAATGATTTATGTATTTCAGGTTTATTTATTATTGGACGATTATCTTTTAAAACAGTTATTTGATCAAGTATATTTTCAGGTGAGATTTGTTGATCAATATTAACATCAATTTGAAGACTATCACCTTCAGTTACTGTACGTACAGGTGTTGGTTGAATAGGTTTTTCAATAATACGAATAAATGGAGTTTCAACAACAAGATAATCACTACGTAATTCATAAACACCTTCATCGCTAAAATCAACATTTTTTATTGTTAATGAATATTTTGTTGGACCATCTTGCATTTGACTTTCAATATTAACTAAATGACGATTTGATGATTGTATTGGACGACCATTTTTAAACCATGTTGGTTGAAGTTTTTTCGTTTTTATTGGTCGTTCAAATTTACATTCAAGTGTGATTGTTTCATGTAAATAAAATTCATCTTTAGGTAATGTTATTAATTGTCGTTGTATTGGACGTTTTTTAACAAATAAATCAAGTAAATCTTGTCGTGCTTGATTATTTATTTCAAGTGAATAAACACCTGAATCAGTTAAATCAACATCATTTAAATGTATAACCCATCGATTTAAATTTCCTATGGATGTATCACGTTCAAATTTAATACGTGAATAATCATTTATAGGATGATTATTTTTTAATAAACGAAATTGATTTGGTGAAAGTGATTGAATATTTGTATCAGGAGAAACTTCAATTGTTAAAGAATCACCTTAAAATAAATAGAAATTAATATAAAAAATATTTATAAACGTTAGAGATGTAGATCTCGGAGTGAGTTATTGTAATATATGAATTATATATGTATATATTTGACGTCAATGACTTAACCTATGGACGAATTCTCTTTAAAATTTGACATTTCGTATGAGCATTGGATATTATCAATACTTTTAGCCGTACCCCCCTACGGTAATGGTAAGAAATATGTGCGTCAAAGTCTCTTCTAGTCGGAATTTTAAAAAAGTGGGGCTTATAAGTCCCACTTGATATTTAAAGGGTTAAATAAATAAAAATTTCAACAAACCTTCCATAATTTCTTGTCGTTGAAGTGTAGTTAAAGGTTGTAAAAGTCGATCAGAATTTTCATCATCAGTTGATAATCCCGCATCATCAACAACTTCTAAATGACATGCACGATAAATAGGTCCTAATGAAATAACATATTTATTTGAATCTTCTTTTTGTACATCATGTATTAATAAACATTGCATTGAACCTTCAGATATAATTTCAAATTTATTATTTAAATTCGGTTGAATTTCTTTATTTTCAAGAAACCATTTAACAGGTACATTTGGTTTATTTAATGTACAACTAATTGTTGCAACAGGTCCATCTTCACGTCGTTTCCAAATCAGATAAGATTGTGGTCCATCAATAAATTGTGGTGCTGATTCTTGTATTTTAACATCCGAAACAGTTATTAAACGATCTTCAAGACGACATGTATATGTACCCGAATCAAATTTATTAATATTATTTATAATTAATGTACATGTTTCATCAGCATTGATAATCATTAATGAATTATTTGTTTCCAATGGAATATTTGATTGATCTTTAAACCATTGTACTTTTTTTGGTTTACGATTTGTTTCACATATTAATGTTAATGTATCATGTTCATTTAAACGTATTTGTTTTGGTAATGGTTGAATTAATTGTAATTCACGTTCAAGTATTTTAACTTGACATTGTGTTGCAATATTATTTGCATCAATTATACATGTATAGATACCTTCATGATCAAATTTTTGTGCTTTTTCAATTGATAAACGATGTTCATTGGTTGGTAATGAATCTAATTTTGGTTTTAAAGATAATTTATAACCATTTTTCATCCAACTAACATGTGTAGGTTTATTTGTACGTGTAACAAGAACAAAATTATCACCTTCTTCACATAAAAATACTTCTTCAAGTGGTTGAATAAAATCTAATGTTGATGGTGTTTGTAAAACTTGTAAATTAGCTGTTGATGATTGATCACTTTCAGGAAATGAAACTGTATATTGTCCTTGATCAGATAATTCAGGTTGATGAATAAATAATAAATGATGTGTATTATCATTTGATATTAATTCATATTTTGTTGTATTATCAAGTTGTCGATTATTAAAATACCATATTGGTTTTTTATCTGTTGGAGTTGTTTCAATATCAAATTGAACCTAAAAAGAAATGTATATTGATTTATATCTAATTACTATCTTTTATTTCAAACCTGTGGTTCTTGTCCTAGAATACATCGTTGTGGTTCAAGATGTTTTGTTATATTAACAAATTTATCTTTAACTTGAACATAACATGATGTTAAATCAAGTTTTGTATTTGTTGCTAAACGTAAACTATAATAAGCTTGATCATGTACTAATTGACAATCATTTATAATTAATGTTTGTTCATTTCCATGATGTATGAAACGATATTTTGGACTTGAATGAATTTCTTGACCATTTTTATACCATTTAACATCAGGTGCATCACCTTGAAATTGAACAATTAATGTACATGTATCATGTACATAAATATTTTGATCTTGTAATGGTTTGATTAAACGACGATCATTTTCACTCATTAAATTCATTGATACTTGACATTCACTTGTTATTTGACCTTTACCAATAACACAACGATATAAACCTTGATCATCAGATGCTAAATCATGTATTATTAAAGCAACAACATGATGTTCATTGGCAAGTTCATATTTTCGTGATGGAAATAATTCGATACCATTTTTTATACCACTGAATATGACTTGGTTTACGATTAAGTGTTGCATCAAGTGTTAATGATGTATCAGTTTGTGGAGAAAATTGAACATTTGATGGTAATGATTGAGTAAAACGAAATTCAGGTTCACGAACTGTTATATGACAAGTAGTTTCAAGACGATCACCAACAACACATCGATATTGACCACTATGTTCAGACTGTGCACGAGATATCTATTTAAAAAGAATTCAAATTTGTTATCTGTTCTATCACTATTACTATTTAATTATTTATTACATAGTGCAACACTTTGCATTAAAACAATCACGACAGAAAGTTTAATTTTCTTTCCTATCTCATGATTGTTACTCTTGTAGGTTTTTCGAAGCAGCAGGTATAGTATTGATCGGAATAGGCAAAATCTCAACAATTAACGTATACAATTCAGTCCAACAAACGGTTTCCTTTTTTTTTAAATGAAATGAATTGAGTTGCCCAGCTCTGAGTCATATGACTTCCGTTTTACTCCAAAGTATTCTCTTTTATATCAATGTCTTCAAATGATATATGAGCTATTCTAAAACTCCAGTTGCTTCCGTATATAAAATGACAGAGAGGTTGAGAACAAAGGCGAAAAAGTTAAAAAAATTTCTCTTATGTTCATAGAAAATTAATAAAATAGATATTCTATGACTCTATTCAGTAAAATAATTGATTTAACTTACTTGAAGTACATGTGTACATCCATCTGATATAGTTTTCATAACTTGATCAAATTGACTAATTTCTCTATTATCTTTAAACCATCGTATTTGATATGTTGGTCGATTTGTTCGACATTCAAGCATAAATGGTGAATCAACTTGAATATTTCCTGTATCATCATCTTCTAATAATTTAATAAATTTTAATGTTTTATCTTTATCATCTAATGTTAAATTAGCTGTTGTTATTGTATTATTTAAACAACATGTTATTGTACCAACATCAGATTCTTGTACATTAATTATTGTTAATTGTATTTCACGATCAATTAATTTTGTTTGATAACGTTCATTTATTGGTAATGGGTAACCATTTAAATACCATTGAACATTTTTTGGTGTTTTAGAACAGACACATGTAAACGTGACTGTATCACCTGAATGTACACGTTGATCTTGTAATGGTTTTAATATAAGTAATGGTTCAGGTGTAACATTAACATATGTTGTCGATTCAAGATCATTAACAATAACTGTATAAAGACCGGAATCTTCAGTACTTGCATCTTTAATAATTAATCGATGTTTTTTATTTTCTGACATTGGAAGAAATTTTTGAGGAATCTTAAATAAATGAAAAAAAGAAATATTATAGTTTGATTTATTTTTCAATCTTACTCGAATAATTTCATTATCTTTTTTCCATATCGCTTGTGTATCCATTTTATTCATTTCACATTCAATAATAATATCACGTCCACCAATAACATCAATTGATTGTGGTAAACGTCGAATAAATTGTAAATCTTCATTAGTTACTTGTACTTGTGCACGAGTCATAGCATTTTGTATACGACATATATATTCACCATTATCTTCAGATGTTGCATTTGGTATAATAAGTATATGTCGTGTACCCTGTGTTATCATATGATATTTTCCACTTTCATCAAGTTTTTTAGCTTGATTAGGTGCTGTTGAATAAATATCCGTTTTAAACCAAATAGCTTCACTTGCTGGTTGAGATGTTTCAACAACAAGTCGTAATGGTTTACCTTGTTCAACGCGTGTATCAACTAATGGTTGTGTTATTTGTACGATTGGTATTGTTTCAGTTACTTGTATACGTGATGTATTTAAACCATAAGGTTCTTCTCGATGAAATATTGGTGTTTGTTTATCATACGTTTCACTATCATAAAATTGTAAACGTTCTTCTGGAATAGATTCTTCACGATATGGTGCATGTTTTAATTCACGATGTGATAATGTTGGACTAAAAATAATAATAAAATATATAAAAGAAAAACTTTTTTTTGAAATGAAAATCTTTTACCTCATTGGTATTTGCATTTCAACGATTTTTCTTTCAACGGATTGTCGAGCTGGTGATCGACTTGGTGAAAATGTAACGGATGAACGATGTCGATGATGTTCATCTTGTTCTTCATAAACAGGTGGCATTTTTGTTGTTGGTGTTATATTTGCAAATGTCATATTTGTTTTACGTGTTGGTGATGGCGATGGAGATTTTGAACTACGATCAATATAATGTCCAAAATCTTGTAATTGATTTGATGATTTATATGTTGTTGATGGTGAAAAATGACGTGGCATTGATAAACGTTCTCGTTCAGGACTTGTACCTGATGAATAACCACTACGAATATATTCACGTTGTGGACTTGGACTTGAACTTGGACGAAATGTTGCCGAACCTATAAGAAATAAGAAAGAATAAAACAAGAATAAAAAATAAATAAATTAATATATCTGACTTGTTTTAGTTGCTGTTGATGGTAAACGTTGTTCACTTGTTTCTTGTATTGTAATTTTTTTAGTTCGTCGTGTTTCTTCAACACGTGGTGATTGTTGTCGTTCATTATCTTCAGCTAATGATGGAACATAACGACTATGTGTTGGACTCATACTTGAACGATATCCACCTAATTCAGGTGTTCGACTTGTACGTGGTGAATCAATTTTCATATATGAACCAAAACGTTCTTCACTACGTGGTGTTCGTTCACGATGATCAACTGTTCGAAGTGTTGTTGATGTTGAATGACCTTCTCGTGTTACACATGTATAAACACCTTCATCATGTTCATTAAATTGTTTAACAACTAATGTTGTATGTTTATCATCACCAAGTGTTCGAAATTTATTACTTGTTGCCATTAATGTCGTACCATCTTTAAGCCATTGAAAATATGTTGAATCAAATGTTTCACAATTAAGTATAGCATCTTGACCACGAACAATTTCCATAAATGGTTTTAATGGTGAATAGAATGCCGCTAAAAGAAATCAGATAAAAAATAAATTTTAATTTTACAATAAAATAAATTATTTTTACATTGTTGTTGAGCATCTTCAATAATTAATTGACATGTAGTGGAAACAGTTGGATGATTTACAATAGAACATAAAACTTCACCTTGATCACGTAATTCCAAATTATCAATATCAAGAGTATGTAATGTTGAATTATTAAAATTTCCTTAAAACGAAATATATTAATTTTAGAAAAAAAACATTTTGGTTTTTCTTACCTAGTGTATATTTATAACTATTCTCAATAATTTTCTTTCCACGATGCATCCATACAACTTGACAAGCATTACTTGTTTCACATGATAATTTAACTGTTTCACGTGTATTTGCACGTGCATCCATTAATGGTACAACAAATATTGGCATTAAAGATTCAACAGTTAATTTTGCTTGTGATGTATTTAATCCAGTTGATGCTGTATATTCTCCATCATCACGTAAATTAACATTATGTATTGTCAAACGATGTATAAGACCATTAGCAAATGATTCGATAATATATTTATCTGATGGAATTAAATGTTGAACATTTGCTTTAAACCATAACATTTGTTTTAATGGCTTATTAAGTTCACATTCAAAAATAGCACTATTTGATATTGTTGAAGAACTTTCTTCGACAATTTGTGAACGCAAAGGACGACGAAATATAATTGGTTGTTCTAAAACGAAAAGAAAATTTAAGGAAAAAGAGTTTTTTGCTTTAGTTAATACCTTTAACAAATAATTGTGCTGTTGAAGTATTTTTATTATCAACACGTATTGAATATTCTCCTTCATCATTCATTGCAACTTTAGGTAAAATTAATTGACGTATAAAACCATGTGATGCAATTAAATGATGTTGTGATGAAATTATTGGTTGTCCACGAAACCACCATTCAACTTGAGCATCTTCTTTTGTTAATTGACATTCAAAAAATGGCTTCGTTATTTTCCGTTACTTCAATATTTTCAAGTGGACGTACAAAATCAGCAGCAGGTCCTTTAAAAAAAACATAATTCATATTTTCCAGAAAACAAAATAAGATATTTTTCTTAAACACAAACCTTGAACATTCAAATGAAGTGTTACACGATATTTATCAGCTTGACAAACATAATCTCCTTGATCATCGGATGAAACATTTTTAACAATTAATTCTCGCTGTAAACCATCATCAATACGTTTATATTTTGTATTTTCATTTTGTTGTCCAATAAATAATGCTTGATCACCTTTATACCAATCAACATTTACATCCGAACGTTTAACTGCACATGCTAATTTAGCTGTACCATGTTCTTCTGTTGATACACGTGTTATAGGAATTGGAATAAAAACACTCTCACGTTCTATAAGAAATAAATAAAAGAAAGAAAGTTTATTTTTCTTAAACAAATATATATATAAAATAAATAAACAAACCAAGAATTTGTAGATTTGTTTTTGAATTTGCTGTACCATATTGATTTCGTACTGTAATTTCATATGCACCTGAATCTTGTGGTAAAGCATCAGATATAACTAATGAATAGTTTCCATTTTGATCATGAAATACTGAATAACGACCACCTGCTTGAATTTCTTGTCCATTTTTATACCTGAAAATAAAAAGAATTTGATATTCATATTCATTATTATATCTCTCAACAAACCAAGTAGCAGATGGCATAGGCGTTGCTGTGACAGTACATTTTAATGTAACAATATCACCAGCTTTAGATATCATTGGCATAAGTGATTGAAGAAAAATTGGTGCTCGACCAATATGTGGTGTTACTTTATATGCACCACCTTGATCATATGCCATTTCTGTAATACGTAATTCATCTTCATTATCAGTTGTTTCTAAATTGGAAAAAAATAAATATTTATTGAATAAATTTTATGTTTCTTACCTTTTTTCGATTCCGGCGATGAACCTTCTCGAATAACTAAATCTTCACGAATAGTTCGTTCATCACTCATTTCTAATTTTCAAATAATTATTTTTAAAAAAATCGGTTTTTTTTATTTTCTAAACTAACCTTCTTTGACGAATAATTTACAACTGCAAGTAACTGTTCCAGCATGATTTGAAATTTTTATCGAATAAATTCCTCCATCTTCAACAAAAGCTTCCTATAAAAACAAATTGATGAAAAATAATCTTAATCATATTTATACAAAAAAATATACTTTAATTATTAATTTAAAATGTTTATCTTCTTGTACTTGTCTACAATCAGCACTATCTTGTAAAGGTATATTATTTTTAAACCATGTAGCATGAACTGGTGTTGTACTAATAACTATACATTCTAATGTGACAAAATCACCCTCTATAATTAAACGAAAAAAAAAGAAATAAAATATCGATTGAATAGTTTTTTAATTTAACCTGTAGCTAATGAATCATTTAATTTTTTTAGAAATTTTGGTTTGAAATCATCGTTTTCTCCGGCAGTTTGATAACTTGATTCACTTTCACTTCCAACTGAATAAAAATCCGATGCTCCCGATGTTGTTGTATGTCCGGATGAACGACCACGTTTTTGTTGTTCGGACATCTTTAAAAATCAAAAAAAATTATTTTCTTAATTAACAAAAAAATTAATTTACTGATGATTCTAAAACATCCACTGTTCGTTTCTTTGTTGCTGGACGTTTTTGTCGTGTATCATCATCTCCTTCAGCTGTTTCAATCATTTCAATTTCTTCCACAAAACCTATTCGATAAAAATAACGATTATTTTTTTTTATTTCTTAAAGAAATCTATCTTACCAAGAGATTTAAGATTATCTCGTAAAGATCTTACTAATGATATTTTTGAAAAAGTATTTCGAGCATAAAATGTAACACGTTCATTATCATTAAATGTAATTTCAAATTTTTTATCATCATCAGGAAAATTTTCTTGTATAAAAGTTATTTCATTTGTCTAAACAAAAAATAATTTAAAAAAAAATGAATTTTCTGCGTTGAAATATTTACCTGATAAGCTTGTTTAAAAGCTAATGATTTTGGTTCTAATCTACTATCAACACGTTTACGTCGACATAAAATAATTTTATGACGATATAAATATAAGAATCTTTCACGTAAACGTGCACCATTTTCATTTATTGAATCAAGATCATGATCAGTTGTTTTAATTAAAACAACATCATGACGTTTTAAATCTCCTAATTCATCATTTGTAAATGGTAAATTATCAATAAGTTCAGTTGCATCACGTTGACGTGCTTCATTCATTACATTGCTTATCATTGTATAAGCTTGTTGAAATACTGAACTATCCTCTCGCATACGATTTGTATATTTAATCATTTCCTATTTAGATAGAAGAAAATAAATAAATTAACAGAAAAACTTCTTTTTGTCTTACTTGTAAAATATTCTTATATTTTTCAAGTCGTTGTATAGGACGATTAAGTAAATTATTAAGTGTTAAATCACTTGTTTGTATACCTAATCGTTGTTTTAATTCATCGAAATAACGTTGAATATTTGGATTTGTTTGTAGTACATGTTCAGATCGTGTACGATCATACATATACTGAGAATAAAGATTTAAAAATTGATCTCGTCGACGTAAAAATACATAAGCCAATTCATTTGGATCATGTTCAATAGCATTAGTTAAATCGTTTAAGAATAATCTTTAAATACACACATATATATATAGAAAGATTTATTTTATTTTATTTTATACGTACACTTTATGGAATGCGAATATGTCTTCAATGTTGCTGAAAAGAAGATCTTTTTTTTTCTTTGACGAACCACGGACATTCTTGACGAGTTAACTCATATAGATAAATTTCAATAATACGTTGAAGATCAGCAACATATGAACGTTCGCTTTCGAGAATGTCAGCGAAGGCATATCTTAATAAAACAATAATATTAGACATTGACAAAAAAAATGATCATCTTTCCGATAATTAATGATTAATTTCTACTATCATATTATATTTACGAAATATTTTCTTAACTCTCTATGTATTCTTTTTTTTGTTTATTGATTGCAGTAGTTTTTGTTATTTTCAATGTAAAGATATTATTAAATGTTTGTCTTATCAGATATAATGATATATAGAAAATCCCTTAAGGATAAAAGAAGACATGTTTATTTTATTCGTTAATGACGACAAGAATTGTTTTAATTAGAAAAATCTTATCTTTTTTCTTTTTGATCTATATAGATCGAAAAATATTTTTAAATAATATGAAAACGACAAAAAAATATTATTTTATATATATATGAAAACGACAAAAAAATATTATTTTATATATATATGAAAGTAATATTTTTAGATTTTAATTCGATTCTCTTTTTTCTTTGTGTTTCGATTGATTGGTAATTCAATATATGATATTAGTGAAGTAGGTTATCATAAGAACTTTGTCTAACTATTCTATTAGTAACCTTGATCAATCCATCAAAACAAACATCTAACTTTCTTATGTAATATAGCTTAATATTGATGCTTATCTATTGAGCTTAAACGTTCAGATTATTAATTAATTATCTATCTATCTTACAAAATCATTTTTTAGACAAATAAATTAGTATTTTACCTTCGCTTAATAACAGCCTCGTCTTGTCGACTAGTATTTGTAGTACTTGGTACGGTTTGATCGCCTGGTTGAACTTCACGTGTGCTGCGTCGATTAATCTGCAATAGACGTGATTGTCGTTGATTATCATATTCATTAGTATCATGAAAATGATGTGGTTGATAGGGATGTCGTTGTTGTTGCTGCTGCTGATATCGTGATTGTGGTGATTGTGGATGCTGATGTACATATATCTCAATACCTGTTGGACTACCTCGTTCTATTTCATCTCTTATCGAATGTGCACTAGAATAATATTCTTGATGCCCTTTTGGAGGAAAATTTGATGATTGTCGACGACTCATACGATGTCGATATGATGGTTGACGATAACGGCGACAATTTATACAAGGACAATATTCACAATAATTTCGATATTCACAAGGTGATTCAGTACGTGTATAACTATGATACTCGTGAGTTGTTACAATATGTCTTTGTTCGCTTACACTACGTCGATAACGATCACGGTCGAATACGAATGACGATAGATTTGCTAGATTCCACGTTGGCGACGACATTAATATAGATTATAAGATGAAAAAATTTCCGAATATGGACTGTTTTGCTATTTTGGTTTTTTTCTATTTTTTTTGTGTCTTCAATATAATTATTTTATCTTCATAAGATGACAACGACAAAAAATGAAGACGACAGGCGAATATTAGTGATAACCACCCTCTCTTTTCCCTAGTCGATTTATACAGATGCTTCTTGCTTGCGTAACTTCACAATGACGAGAACGATAATCAAGCGAGGATATATGTTTCAGACAAGAAGACCCATAAAAAAATATAAGAGCGAGAAAAGAAAAAGAGAAAGCTATATCAGGTATAAGAACAACAACATCAATAACAACACCAGGCACATCATTTCATACCAACATCTTTGTCACATCATCGGCTGTCTCGGTAGCTTTTCATTCTCTTCTCTGCTTCCTATTAATAATAATACGGTTGCTTCTCGCTTTTTTTTTCTTCTTTATTTCTTATTAAGAGATAGAGAGGAGCAGGTTGGTTATACATCCGTCATGTACAATAATGAGAGGGAAAGAAAATCATCGTTCGTCTCTTTTCTTAGTAAATGCCTGAAGAAAATGTCATGTTTCCTTCTCGATTTCTATTCTGTCGCTTCCACTTGTTGTTTATCATCTAATCGAGTCGAAGGAGAAAGATAAATATGTGATGAAACATACATCAACGAGAGGCTATTGATCCATTATTTTTCTAACGCTCACGTACCATATCATTTATGTATATATATATATATATATATTTATATTTACATATTGCGCGCTAAATATCGACGAGAAAAAGTGGCGCTTAGTATAGTGTCCATACGCTTCTTTTCTCCGATTTGATGAGAATCGTTTTACCATTATTATACAGTAAGAATGTGAATGTAGCATCAGCATCAGCAACAACAGCAGCAGCAGCAACAGCAACGACGGCAACATCAGTAGTGATATGCGTAAGTAATGAAATAAACAAGATGAAATTTATATTTACTCACCTGTCCTATATTTGTTGATTTCTTTTCGAGAAAACATGCTTCAACCCAACCTATTTTTGGTCGTTCATCTTTTCGAGGTCGAGTACGAACAAGATATTGTGCGGGATCATGTGAATCAAGCACATCGACAAGTTGATTTTCAGCTAGTGCTATTCCATCAGGACGTATAGGGACATAATCAGAATTAGCATAATATACTTCCGCTTCCTAAAACAAAACGTTCATAAATCGATTTATTTGAGTCATAATATTCATTTAAGATTATAATTTGTATATATATATATTAGATTACTGTATAAATAATGACTCATTAGTTAGGTGTTTTTCAGATGTAGGCGGGTTGTATCCTTGATGATTTGGCATCTTATACATCAGCATCTAATTAATTGTCAACTAGTAGATTTTCTTGACTGCTGTTATCTTTTATTTCCGCCTCTATTTTTGTATCTCTCTCGTCAATAAGAATTGACATGACAAGACAGAAAATACTATTACTAGCTATACATTTTATATTATTTTTGGCCTTATCTTTAAGATAATATATTTTAATAAATATCTATATTTATATACATGAAAAAATCTAATAACAAACCTCTGTCATTGTTTTTAAATCATCACTACTAGATGATGAATCTTGTTCTTCTTGATTAAGTGGATTGTATCGTTTGTCGATATTGCTAGTCACTACACCGGACTTTTTTGTAAATATTCGTTTGCTAGGTACAACTAAAAATGAAATAAGAAGAATATTGACTTGAGTATTTGTTAATAAAACTTAGCAGAAAAAATCTTAACATAGAATATTTTCTTATAGTATCGATAGATATCGCTATATCATGGTTATAGAGTATATTCAGGTACAATGAGAACCAGATGATGGATAAAAGTTCTCATATAATGAAAAATGATAGTTGTCTGACATTAACATCGACAATGATTTATTAGTTCTTTATAATCTTTTTTAAACTATACATAGACTATTACAGCTGAAAGGTGGTGGTTTATCTAACTCGGATTCAAAGTTCATGTGAAGATATTAATTTCTTTTTATAATAGAAAAAGATTATTCTTATATTGATACTCTTGAGGAATTTTATAATAACTTATTATTGTAATTAAAAATAATTAGATTAGAAATAGGACTCAAAAGACGAAAGATTTCTATCGGACATAAGAGAATTATTTATCACGATGGATATTCTATCTTATAGATAATCACAATTTATATAATAAAAATATTTTTATTTTAGATTTAAAATAAATGCTCTCGACAAAAATTCTCTCAATCAAATACAATACAATATTTATTTCTAAACTTAAGTATATTAATAAGAAAAAAAGAACAAAGTTTTCGAATTTCTAATAAATTAGTGAATATGTTTTCTAATCAATCGGCTATATTGAATAGAATAATATCGTAATAGTGTTCATCTATAGAAAAGTTTTACGTAAGTTGTTTATGTTAAACTATCCAACATAATCTCAGTAGAAGAATTTCTGAACGATTTCATATAATCATCGACAAAAGAACAATTCCATTAACAAGTATTGTCCTTTACATATTCACTAATTTATTAGAAATATTTTCCGATTAATTTAATAATTAATTACTTGTTCATTCCTTCTTATTATTGTGATTTCCTATATATAAATGATGATTTGTCAATATTTAAATCTTCTGATGATTTATAATGCAATCAATTTTAAGTATACTAAGATATCTTAAAAAATATGTAATATTATGTTAACTAAAATAAACATTTCGTTTCTGTCAACAATCCATTATGCACTTAGGTAACCTTTGCCAAGGCAGAAACTTCTGGTTTATCATAAAATTAACAGATGTTAGCAAGTTTTTTTTCTTCTTATGAAAAATAAACAATACTTATTCAGAAGTATATGGTTTAAAAATGAACTTAAAAGAGAAAAGAACAAGGATATGTTGTTTGAGCAATCAATTCATCTCTGTACTCTATGACCAAAGGATAACAGCTGTCTCATTATTCTTATAATTATATCAACATGAAATCAAATGATTTTGTTAGTTATACTTACTAAAAAAAAGAATATTAGGTTTTTTTTTCTTGAAAAATTCATAACAATTACCTGTCTGTCAATTACATCTATTCTCTATAACAATATTCCCATACAAAGAAACAAAAATTGATGAAGAAAAATGCTATAATAAGAACACTACGCGTTTCTATGTCAGTCTTAGAATATGTATAATATATAGTCTTGACACTGATTGTTGTTCTCAACATATGAAACAAAAGCCCATCTATATTCAGCTATTTATCTACGTCTTGTCTTCCTATATATCTATTTCATACTCTTGTTAATATGATAAGTCTAATAAATACTTATTTCTTTAACTGGAAATCAATATCCTATTATAAATATTTAAATATTTTATTTATTCTTTTGCTTATTTATTGATTAGGTAGTTTATTAAAATAAAATCAATGAATATCTTTTAGCCTTTTTTTGTCTATTTTATCTAGAAGAATAACTATTTACTATATTGGCATAGAATCGATAAGAACTTACCCTTTTGTTATCTGCTTATCCGTAAAGGGAACAGAGAAAAAAGAAGAAAAAAAAAGTTGATCGACCGAGAAGACGATGATATAGATAGTTGAAGGCAAATATATGTACTGTAGCCTTTTTTTTTTGTTTCTAGATGCTTTTCGACGTTCGTCAAACAGGCATAAAAGGCAACCGACACGCGTACTCAATTACTAAAGACAAAAAACGTCAACTAGAAATTCGACGAGAAACAGCAATGAAAAAACAATAAGATATCCGTCAATTTATAGGGATTAGAAACTGTTTCTATTGCTATCCTTGATGAAAAAGAACACATATATAGAAAATACAGAAAGAAACAAATGCTAGTTATCTACACCCATTTTCTTTGTGGTACCCGTACATTTCCTTTTCTTTTTTTCTTCTTATGTTACATATATATATATGTATGTATGTATATGTACGTACGATCTACCAAAGAGTAGGAAGCGAAAGCGAGACCAATGACTAATTTCTTTTTTTTTTTCTCTTCATATACATCGATGATTGTAATGGGTTTATAAGGAAACAACAACAACAACAACAATAACGACATCGGGCACTACTATATGTGTTAACGGCATGGATACTGAGGTTAAATGAGAGTAAGAAAAAAGCAAAACAGCGGTACTAATATCTTGTCTATTCCTTTTTTTTTCTTCTTTGCTTCCTTATTGTATGTGTCTATGATGAGCATTTTTCTATTTCCTTATGATAAGAAATACGTGGGTGGGTCAAGATAAATGGGTATATATATGTAGGCAGAAGGTTTTTTTGATTTTTGCTAGAATTTTCTATTAATCATAAAATGAATAAATATGTCAATGTATAAGAAAAAAAACATTTCTTTGTCTTTTCTTGATTAGATAAAAGTTAATAACTGAAAACTAATCTCTTTTTATTGTCAATCTAATTAAGACAGATGAGGAAATAAACGAAAATTTCGAAAATTATTTTAGAAAAAGTAACCTTGTAAATTATTCGTGTCTATGTAAAATAACTAATAATAATATGGACCAACTAACATAGCAAAGAATAATATCTTAATTTTTTCTAGTTTGTTCTATTAACAACAATAAACAAGAATAAGAAGAACAGAACAAAAATTTTCTATGGTCTAATAAATATCATATGTGCTAAAAGAATGTCTTTGGGAAGATCAAACTACAAAAGAATATCAGCTATGATTACTTTTATTTATCTTAACAATAGGAATGTATTCAAAAGTATCATTTGAATTTTTACTTACTTGGTTGAATGGTATCGAGATTAGCTAAATTTGATAGCGTTGGACTCATATCAATATCAGGTACCATTTCAAGAAATTCTGGAGGTACATAACAAATCTATAGAAATAAAAAAATATTTAAATTATTCTGTACAAACAGAAGCACTCGAAGCTATATCAATGTCTGGAAATCTCAATGGTATAGAAATTAATACGATAAAATATCGTCAGTGGCGGATTTAGGGGGGGGGGCATAGCAGCGGTCGCCCCTCCCTTCCAAAATCCTAGATCCTCCACTGAATATCATTTAGCTTGTTACTTGTTTTTTCGATTCTATATTTTCCTAGATAATAATATAAGTCAATATTTAAATTTTCAATCAAACCTGATTTAAATTTTTCTTATTTCTAACAAGCCATTTATCTTGTTTATCAATATCGACTATTTCAACCATATCACCTTTATTCATAAATACATCTCGTGCTTCATCACGAAAATCATCTTTTAAGATAAAATCAGAAAAGAAAAAATCCTATAGAAAAAAATAATAAGTAGAAAAAAGAAGTAAATTTCATTTAATTATAATATACCACATCGGATTGATCAGATAATTTCAATTGACGATGTTGTCGTACATGTTTATCAATTAATTGTGAAGCAATTGATCGAGGAAAATCGACCACCTAATTATATACACATCAATTTAAATTTTATTTATTATACGCCGAAAAAAACGTCTCTTTAATTTTATGAAAATTATTAGAAATGAATGTACCGGATTCAACTCAAAAGTTATTGAAGACAATTCTACTATATATGTGTCTTGTTATTGAATATCTCAAAATAGAATCTATTAATCTTAATAAATTCTAATAAGTGTTAACGAGTAATAGTAATTTTTTCTGTCATTACAAATCGTGACGAATGAAAATAAAAATATAGTTATTTTTCTTTTTCTAGAATTCCTTATTGATTAATAGGAATATTTAGCGATTACATACAGCATTTGTATCAACATCTGAGACATTAGCCGAACGTTCTTCCATTTCTGAACTAGTTGATTCTGGTTCAGTCATCGCTAAAAAAATAGAATTATTTATTTTATTTGTTTCTATTGAATTTTATAGCATTAATTTACCTTCAACGGATACAACAAATTTACTATAAGCCGCTCCCATCATATTTGTAGCAATACAAGAATATTCCCCAGCATCCAGAATAGAAATTTTTGGAATTTCAAGATAATTTTCACCATTACGATCATAAATTCTATGATAACCATCATCTTCTAATGGCTTATCCAAACGAACCCAAAGAATTTGTGGTGCTGGATTACCTATTTGTATTGTTATTATAGAATATATATATAATTAAATAAAAACAATAATATTCTAAATATATATTTACCAATCACTTTTGAACATATTTGAAATTGTTCACCTTCGTGAACTATACGATTTTTTGGTTTAATAAGAAATTCTGGTGCTTTATATGTTTGTTGGCTGAAATCAAAGAAAAATATTCTTGAATTTCTTCTTAATAAAATAGATATATATATATTTACCGTGAGCCATAAGTATATAATCCTTCGACTTTCAATCGTTTAACTTTATCAACATTTTCAATAACTTCAATTTGACAATCGGCATTGATTGTACCTAATGAATTCTCTGCATGTATTGTATACAGACCTTGATCAGACACTAAAACATCACTAATTTCTAAGTGATGTACACCACGATCGGAATAAATATCAATACGATGATCTTCTCGAATATCAACATTATTTTTAGTCCAATGTATCACCGGTTCAGGAACACCTTTTTTTTAAAAGACATTATAATCAATAATAATAATATTAAATCATACCTGTAATGGAACAGCTAATATCAAGATCTTCACCCTCGGTTATTCGTACTATAGAAGGTAATTTCGAGACAATAATTGGTTGTACTTGTTCCTAATTTTTTTGAAAGAAGAAATTGTATAGTATATTTAAAAAATATTCCTTTTTGTTATTATTTCTCACAAGTTCATTATTCTCCGATTTTTTAGCCGGATCAGAAAAATCATATCGTTTCCATTGTTCCATAATTCAGATAAAAAAATCTTTTTTTCTCTTGATAACTATGACTTTATACAATATGATGTAACAAATAAATGACAATACATATTCACACAATTGGGATATATTTATATAAATACTGATGTCTAGGAAATAGCATGTGCAAGGACGATCGATTATAAGGTGCTACAATGATTCCCTATCATATCATTACTGTTAGTGATGAAGTTATTATCTACGATGCTTTAGGCAAATACAAGCCTGACATGTACATCATAATGTGGTGAAGATGGCTGCTATGTCACTATCAGTGACAATAGAAAATGAAGGGGAATCGAGAATGGTTGATCTTCATTTTCCTTTTTCTTCGCTTTATGTTTGACATTCCATCTGCACTTAATCAGCCTCATCAAAAAACACGATAAGTAAACAACAACAGACGTCAATTCAATCGTGTAGATATTAATAATACATGTATATATATTTATATATTTGCATGCGTTGGTCTATTAATATTCTACTCTTAATATAATAAGTATTCTATTTGATAACCAAGACTATTTAAAAACTATAACTAGAAAAATTTCATACTGACTAATGCAAAGTTTTAATGCATTATTGTTTAATAAAGAATATTGATCTGAATTAGTGACAAAAGATTGGAAAGAAATCGATGTCAACGTTATCAAATTGATATGTTATGGCATGCTCGATACGATTATTTATAATGGATGACAAAAAAACAAGCAAATACGTCAAACATCATTTGCTTTTTTTTGTAATCTAGCAAATTTCTAATAATCAGAAATGTTGTGTATTAAAGAAAAAAGTCTATCTTGCTAGATATATTGCAATTCGTTTATACAAGAAATAAGTTATCTAAGAATGATTATAAATGTATTCATTGAAGCCATTTCTGTTTTAGACAGTTGTACTCTCTCATGTCTGATAATGCTGTACATCCTTACATCTACGTATTATTTTATATGTATATACGCGTTACTGAGAATGTTTTATTCCCTATCAATAGAGCATAAATAATCTTCATTAAAATAGTATCACTAGTACTTAATAATTCGGTTATTCATGGTCAGTAAATAAACATGAATGACCTTTTATATCATTGTCATATTTTTTCTTTCAAAATATAAAAAGAAATATTGATTAACTTACTTCAATTGTACTGATATCTAATTTATTTTCTTCTACTGGTGTTATTGTGACTGGCGTTAAAATCGTAGGAGAAGGAATAATACTTTGCTCAAGTTCGACTGTTGCTGGTAAAGATAATTCTTTTCGTTTATTAGATTCTGGTACTTCTTCTGTTGTTGGAGGTAATTCTTTTCGTTTACTAGATACTGGTTCTTCTTCTATTGCTTTAATCGTTACTGGTAGTTCTTCTATTGTTTCAGGTAATTCTTTTTGCATAATAGATACTGGCACTTCTTCTATTGTTTTAATCGTTACTGGTATGTCTTCTGTTGTTGCAGGTAGTTCTTGTTGTTCGTTAGATGTTGGTACTTCTTCTGTTGTTTTAATCGAAACTGGTATTTCCTCTGTTGTTACAGTTGTTGTGGGAGCTTGTGGAAGATTAATACTATCTTCTAATTTAATAGTTTCCGTTATAGATGGTTCATTTTCTTGACTAGATGTTGGTACTTCTTCCGATTCTTTAATTGGTTCTTTTATTTTTTCATCTGCATGAACAATTGCTGCAGATGGATTAATCAGACTTTCAAGTTCTTCAGTAACTCTTGCTAATTTTGACATAGGCATATTAATATATCGTAATGGTGAAGCACTTCGATCACGTAAACGATTATTTGATGGACTTAATGCTCGACTCGGACTTGCATTACGACTAGGAGATGGTGACTGAGATCGTTTTCTCCCTAAAAAATATTATTTTTCCTGTACTATGATTATATAAAAAAATCGAATTGCTTACTTAAAACTGCAAGAAATCCAGTAGTAACTGATGACCCATATTGATTTGTTGCTACACATCGATATGCACCTTCATCATCTGGTACAATATGTCTTATAGTTAATAAGCAAATGCCTGTTTTCGGATTTTCATCAATTGAATATTTTTCATTATTTGATTCAATTTGTTTATCATTAAAAAACCATGATATTGAATAAGGTTCATCTTCATTAGTATTATCAACATCCTGTACTGTACATGTAAATGTAACAGTCTCGTTCTCAAATGCATCTTGTGAAGTAAGACGACGAACAATTTCAGGAGCCGCTAGAAAATCGTTTATATTCATATTTAATTAATTTATTAAATATAAGAATAAAAAGAAAAAGAGAATTTTAAAATGAATTTAATACAAGAATTCTCTTTTTCCATGTAAAATAATAATAATTATAATAATAGTAATAATAAGAGTAATAATAAGGTTTGGATATGAATAATTATAATACTAGCTGGTATTGATAGATAACGATAGGGAACGAGACTGTTTGTCGTCTTGTCGCGGAAAATAACTGACGACAAAAATCCATGCGGTTTTATATGTTTTCTTTCTCATATGCTATATTTGTACGGAGTTAGTGACGATAGTACTAGTTTATGTTATGGTATGCATACTCATTCATTTAGTCCCATCGTTTCCGCTGACGTTATGACAGAGTTGACGAAGAATGTTCTATTTATTTCTTGTTTGAGACACAAAAAAAGAAGGCGACGAGAAAAGGAATGATATGTATATGAGCGAATATTGATGGTTTCCCTCCAGGAAAAAAGATGTAAAGATATATGATAGAAACAGAAAATCCACTACTACGTATACGTTGATATCGTCTTTTCTTTTCTCCAAACGAATAACAACTCGACTGTTTTCTTCTTATGAGATACCAAGCATAAATAAATCATTGAGAGAGTAATGATTTGTATACTGCCATGGTAGACTGACTGATCAAGATTTTATATTCATGTAAGTTTATATTTAGGATTATTTTCGATGTAGAAAATTATTATTATCCAATGAGAAAATTAAAAGTATTAGAATTTTTTTCATAGTGAAAAACAGTTTCATAGAAATTCTTACAAAATTTGTTTATAAGAAAAACTAGTTTTATAATTATAGCAAATGGAGATAAAAGCATCATCGTAAGGTCAAGTCTGTATTTATGTATTCTGAGATTTTCTCAACAAAAATGTCATTGATCAATGAAATTTTATCTGGGGACTATTTCCCTAATAGATTTGACGCGACTTTTGATAGAAAAGAAAATACGTTCTTCTTCTAAGTGTTTTATATATATATAAATCTAATAAATATTAATTTTAATTTATTTTCTTTTTATAGAATATCTTCGTTTCAGATCTATGTCTAGAGAATGTTTTAAATGCTACAATCAGATATTCGCCATTGTATTTTTTCAATCTAACCATAGTAATCTTTCTAAATACATATAAATTACTCATGCCATGAAAAATTAGCTACATCAATAGATAATTACGATTTACCGAATTTCTATACGCATTTATTCGTGATTTAAAAATCAGTCGATTTACGATATGGAGTCGGTTGTATAGCATAGTTTATGTAATACTTCTATCTACCTAATTAAGATTACAAGTTTTTATGGATCAAATACGATTCTTTTACATAATATTTTTGTTTGTACAGTCACGATCATTATAGAAAACTGCAGACATTCAGAAAATAACATTGATTGTAGCGACATAAATGGCAACTATGTTGCTTGCATAAAATAAAGACAAATAGGATCTGTTTTAATTCGAGGCAATCTAAAAACTTTTAGAAACTTGTGTACTTTCTCAGCATAATTTTATTTTCATATAAATAAATTAACAGAGTAATTTGTAAAGTTGTCGTATAACTAATCTAACTAGTATTATACCAATAGAAAGGAAAAGTTTACCTATTAAATACAGATTTAAATAAGAAATCCTCACTCTCCTTTATTAATTACGACATATATATGTATCATTAATATATCTAATGTTTATTGGTAGTCATCAATTTCTCGTTTTCTTAACTGTTGCCTATCGTTTAACAAATATCGCTATTAAAAAAATACAACTATTCACTGCAATTGTTAAGTTAAACAAAATCAGTATTCTTAAATAGAATTTCAATCGATGGTAATATAAATACAGTACAACCATTAATGAAATTAATGAAAGGAAACTGATCCTATTCTAAATGATAGTCACAATAAATAATGTTCATTATTTGGAATCATATCTTGATGATTATATCAACAAATAACATGTACATATAAACAATACAATCTTATTAATAACTTTTACATAACAGCTGTCATCAACGAATGTTTGATCAGCATCAGAACATTTCAAAATCTATTTTACAATATGCAAATAAACAATCAATACATAATATTATGCACTAGAACAGTACAAAAATAACTACTTCCTTTCTAATTCTTAATATCAGAAATAACCTTTGTTAGCTTCTAATAGAATATTTCGTACATATCCAAGAACAACTCGTCGCCAAAAATATCAATTATTCATATCTACAATATCAATCATCTAAATTTACTCTCTCAACCTTCGATTAACAAATGTAAGAATCAGTTGTCTCTCTAATATTTTTATACCAGGTAGGATCACGTTTCAATATATAAAGAAAAAAAAGAAACACTACTTGACAAGCGATTAAACAAGAATAAAAGTATTTCGTATATATTTATTTAATATGAATAATCTTGTTCTTATATATAAAGTTATATAAAACGATAAAAATATTATAGAAAGTTCTATACAGTAAAAACAATGTTGACAAGCAAACTTCTGATAATATTTCTTCTTATTCTAATGCCATCAATAATCTATACTCGTGGTACAAGTTCTATTTATAGTTCTCCAAGTAGTAGAAGAAAAACAAACAAACAAATAAATATTTTTTTAATGATAATTATTTTTAAATCTTTTTAGATATGGATAGAATATGTGATAGAATAATTCAACTTAATGGGGATACATTACCGGGTACGTTTTTTAGTTTGTCATCTGGGAATTACGCACAAAATTCTGACTGTTTATTAACAATCAAAGGAGCGACGATCAATCAACGAATAATTATTGTAGTTGATAAAATGGATATTGATTGTAGTGGTGATAAATTATTGATTTATGATGGAAAAAAAGATCAACAATTGTTATTAAATAAAAATGAAGCATCACAATGTGGTACAAAAAAATCATATTATAGAGTAAATTAATCTTTGTCTTTATTTTGTATAATAATTTTTCTTATTTTTAGACAATACAATCAAATACGGCAGTTATTGAATTTATTTCGAATAGCGATGAAAAAACTGGATATGGTTTTATTATTAATGTAGCAATTAATTTTCGTATGTTATCTATTTATATAATTAGAATATGTTTGTAATTTATTTTTTTCTTAGCTGTTAAAACATGTTCACAACTTGATAATCTTTATCGATGTAGAAATTATTATTGTATATCAAATATATTTAATTGTGATGATCGAAATTGGTGTGGAGATGATAGTCAACGATATTTATGTCGTTAAATTTTTATATTAAAAAACAAAGAAAATATAGATTCCTATTCAATATACATGCATATATATATTATTGTACTTTTTTATTTTAATATGAATATTTTTAGAAGAAAATAAGTTTAACTTACGAGTATCATCGTCAAATAATAATTGTAATTTTTTACGTGTAAGATTATTATCATCAGCCATTATTTATCAATAGATATTATTGGCGTTTGCTTCGTTCAGATAGAATATTGAATCAAGACAATGATCTCATTAGATATTATATTGTTACGTATTCTTTCTATTGGATATACATATGAGAGAGATTCTTTCATTTCCGTAACATTATCATCGTCGTATCTTCAAGTGTTGTAATACTAGTGGCAGTAGAAGTGGGAGAAGACAGAACAATGTTTCACTGACAATCGTGTGGGAACGGGGGCGGACGAACAACAACAGAGAATGTTTTTGTACGCTACCGAACACGCGATAAACTAGCTCTGTAGACGTATGTAGCCATTGAGTTGAAGATATTTCTCGGATCGCATGTATTGTACTATTTTTCTTCTTCTTCCTCTCTTATGTTTATACCGTTTCCTTTTTTTTTCCTCATACAGATATATGCGAGTGTTACTATCTTTTCCAAGCAAATACATTTATATATATATATATATATGCCAGTGGCGATAGCAACAACACAATGACCATAGAAAATCATATTCTTTTTTTTTTTCTCTTTATAAGTAGCAGAAGATAAATCAAGTAGTTCACATATAATTACACACATGGAAAAAATGTGAAGAAATTAAAACAATCCATCCTATATTATTGAATTAAGATTCACCCTAAAATAAAAGAATATTTTACTATTTATTAATTTCGAAGATATATTAAAAAATTATACCATGGCTATTTTCCGTTTAAGTTCCATCATACGTAGAAGATCTCGCCAATATTTTAATTGTTTTGTTCCATCAATTTGAACATCTTTTGTTTGTTTTTGTCGTTCTCGATTATTTTTAACACGTACTTCACAATCATTTATTTGTTTATTAAGTTGTTCTCTACAAATTATAAAGAATAAAAAAATAAATAATTAATTCTAATCATATTAAACCTATTTGATTTTGTAGCTTTATCTTTTGACATATATGAACTTTGTTCATCATTAGCTCGTTTTAATTGCACTGCGTTAATTAACATTTGTGCTCTCAATGTATGAAAACGAGATTCTTGAGCATATTGCTCTTCATAAAATCCACGAACTTCCTATATAATAACAAAACGAAACAATATATATTCAAATATAAAACTATATATAAACGAACTGATTCAAGTGTTGATCGACTGGTTTCAAAATTAGCATTAAGTGCATCGTATCTACTTTTTTTTGCTTCATATTCATTTCGTAATTCCTAAAAAATATGTATAGAGAAAAAGAAATAAATTTTATGAAAGAAATGAAATCTTACTTGTATTTTAGCTCGTAAGGGTTTAACTTCTTTAAGAATTGGATCAAGTTCAGCTTTTTTTGAAGATATTCGATTATTTAATGTTTTAATTAAACCTGTTATTTCATCTAATGTTTTGCCTTTTAATTCATCTTGTTCCATTTTCATTGTAGATAATTCTTCAAGACGTTCTTGCGTTGAAAAATAACCTTCAATACCTTGTTTACGTTCTTCCATACCCTAAAATACGTTTCATTTAAATTCATCAAATTAAATCATATTCTATTACCATTCGACCTTTGATTTGTTCAACTTGTTCCTTAAGAAGTTCTTCTGTCCGTTTCAATAATTGTAATTCAGCTGTCATATCATTAATTTCTTGACGTTTTCGTTTATACGAATTACTTTTATGTCGTAATACATTAACATAACGTTGAAACTAAACAATAGAGATTAAAAAATAGAAGGAAACAAATTCCTATTCAATAATACTTCTTCTCCTTGTGGTATTTGTCCACTCGATTTTGCTGTTGAAGACGCACCAGTTTTACCCATTGGTAGATTTTGACCAAATTGTTTCTCAAGTGCATCATTTTCTGCACGTAATTGAGTTAAACGTTCAGCAGCTTGTTCTTTTCT
>CAJNOI010000736.1:160-27969 GCA_905250115.1 Adineta steineri
CCGGAATTGAATGATGTGAAATTGGGTGGGTGCAGCGATTCCGGAATGTGTAACTTTTGGGAATAGGAAGCATTCTCAAAAGACTGTCGATGTCATCTCCTCTAAGTACATCGTTATTGTTCGTGCAACAGATATTTACACATTATGGTTATCCAGTGATGCTTACTTTTGGCAACTTGAGAAATCTACTTAGCATTTTTCTGTTTCTCAGAAAAAAATTACGTAATACTTCTTGCAATATTTGTGAGTAGAATTACTACTAACGAAGAATATTGATGATAAATGAATTATTTAGATTTTCTAGTCTCTGCTTTTACAAATTTGGTAGCAATCAATGTAGGGATTATTTCAATAGTCTACGTATACGATCGGCCATCAGCTTCAACAACAACATATTGTAAGACTCGAAGTTATATATTGAATATATCTCAACAAATGTCTCGATTTTTAATTGTTGCTGCTTGTTTTGATCGTTTCGCTCTCTGCTCAAATAGTGTCCGTCTTCGAAAGATTTGTCAAGTGCGTATTGCTTGTCGATACATTATACCAGGCGTTATTCTTGTCTGGCTTATTATACCATTACATATACCCATCTTTTATACGACTTTAGGAAATACTTGTGTATTTCCAGGCGCAGCAGCACTCTACAATAGTATCTATGGTATTGTTATGGCTAGTTTCTTACCACCTGGACTTATGCTTATTTTTTCTCTACTCATATTTCATAATCTTAAAATGAGACAAAGACGACGACAACGAATTCGTCCTATATCGATCATTGCTTCTACAGCAATAGGAATTCGACGACAACAAGCAAAAGATCAACAAGTCTTAGCAATGTTATTGATTCAAGTGTTTGTCTATGTGAGTTTAACAATTTTCTATACAGTCAATTTATTATATTCTGCTTTGACAATGAACTATGCAGCAAATAAATCGAGTGAACGGAAAACAATCGAAGGCTTTGCTACATTTTGTGCTGGGATACTTATCACGGCATGTCCATGTTTATCGTTCTATTTATTTATATTAGCTTCTCGTCTATTTCGAAAAGAACTCAAATTGATGGTACTTCATGCTTGTGGTAGATGGGTGCATTACCCACGGATCATAAACAACAACAGTAATTTGACACATAGAGTCATCACCCGATTCGAACTTATGCAGCGCCAAATTGCACCACCACCACCACCTATTCCTTCTATTCATTAATTGAGAGTTTTAAATAAAAAAGAAACTTTTATTTCGTCGCACTATCTTGAGGATGTGAATGTGAATAGGCTTCATTCACACCCAGAAAAGGTTAATTAAAACAATTTATTAAGAAAAATACAGCATCAGTAAAAAAAATGAATTAACTGTTTATCAAATTAACATATACAATTAAAAACATGTAATATAAATCATTAAAATAGAAACTGTCATATTAAGTTGAAGGTGTGGGTGGATGGAAGATGATTACAATATTCACCGACCCACACCCATACTTTCTTACAAAACTCTATTTTTTGAATGTAGAAAAAAAGTATTAGAAGATTTTATTTTCTCTTGGTTAAAAAACCTTCAGTCTTCTGCTTAAAATCAAAATCAGCAAGATTATATATAGAAGTATAAAAACACTTGTATCACTAGTGCTAAAACTAGTTCTTTTACGGTAGTTCATAAACCGGAACACAGTTCGGTGCTGTTGGACATGATTGACACGTTCCTTGATATTCTTGAGGAAGTTGATTGCTATCAATATGCTGCAGAAGTATAGTTGCTTCTTCATTTGTTTTCAAAACGAAAACTTTTGAAGCTGTTACTGGATCAACAAAACTCTTACACATATTCCAGAGAACTGGAAAAAATCGTGGTGTATTCAATAAAAAGGCTTGACCCATTCGCTCAGGATAATGATTATTATCTATGTTAAGAATTTGTTTTAAAAGTGGAAGAGCTCGTCGTCCAGTCATCAATTCCAATCCATCAAAATCCATAATTGTAACGATTGTCTCAACATGTTGTCCACATTCACGCGATTTCTGACGTGCACGACGGCAGTTAAATTCTTGTAAGTAGATATGTCCTTTGACAAGTTGATCAAGTGAGAAACGTTCGAGACATTTGTTGAGTTTGACTCTACCTAGAAAATGAAGAGGAAAACATTGTTCACTTTTTGAAAATATTCTCCACATTTCTTCAATAAACTAAAAAATCTAATGTCTCAAGGAAGAATTTCAGTATACAGATCGCCAATAATTCTCAATGACTACATGAAGATATTGTCCTTGATTGGTGTCGCGATTTTTACCTGTTTTTTCAATGTAAATTGGACTATGCTGTCGTGTAAAACCATGATTTGCATAGGGTGCATATTGTTTTGAAAGATCTATATCGTCCTGTGGTGTGTCTAATAGAATTCGATCAACATTATTTTCCTGACGCCATTGAATTGTATCACGTATCGATTTCAATGTATGAGTAACATTCCATTTTCGCCCGCGTAAATACCGATGGATCATAAACTTCCATTCATGTTCTTCCTCGTTCAAATAATCATTTTTAGAAAGATAATTCTCAGTTGGATCTGGAAGATTTAATTTATTCAATTTATAATCGAGATAACTCGTGTAATCGTTTTGCAGCTGCTGGTGGACAGCATGAAATTTTTCTTGTTGGTCAGCTGTCAGTATTTCTATTTTGAAGTCAGTCATTGCCTTGGATTTTTTCTGAAAAGTTCGTAGACATTCAGATTCTTCTTTTTCTTCTTCGTACTTACTATTGTTTCTTACGAATAGATATAAAAAAAAAATAAAAACGTGTTCGTTAGATAAGTTATAGGCCGTGATATACAAAAAAAATAACTACAGAAAGGAAAGGAAAGGAAAAAAATGATATTTATTTTTCAGGTGTAGTTTCTTTTTTACACTAAACACGTGGCAAAGTCTACTTATTTTTCTTTCATTAGCTTACTACAGTAAAAAACGTTTAATTCACGGATGCCTGTCTGTATATTTTCTTAATAACTTTGTCAGATTTTGCCAGTTTAGACTAAATTAGTTGAAGATAAAAGCATCATCGTGTTTTAATAGAAAGATAATTAATCAATTAAAGAGCTTTTATAGAAATAAAATAAATGCATGTGCTTTTTATCAATATGTAAAAGCTAATCAATTTCTGTATAGACTGAAAAATAAATTATTAAAGCTGATCTAATCATTTTTTATTGATTTATCTAGTATTGTTCTGCTAAAATAATTTTGTAGTTAAGAACATAAAATGTAAGAGATAGGTTAAAGGTGAAGAGATGTTTTTTTTTTCTAACGGACTTAACTTTATGAATAATATATTAGATTTCATTGATAAGATATTCCTATTTTGATTATCGTTGAGAAAATCCGTTATATACAAGATAATAAATGCATTTAGTAAAAATACAAAAAACAAAATTGTCGCTACAATAATATAAAAGACACCTTTTATGTTTCAATTTGTTATTTGATGCATTTACTTATTTTCTTTTGTTCGCAGATAACACGACTTTCATATTAAAATTTTGTTCAAAGACAACCATTATTATCGGTAATGAGTAGAAAGTATATAATTCTATTCTTGTAATCGGCATAATTAACAAAATTAATGAGTTAAATATGCACGCGTTAAGAATAAAATATGATATCTATTCATTTTGATAAAGAATATCATTGTTGTTTGTCATAATGTCATCGACATATACTTTTGCTGGAAAACAAGTAATAATCTATTGTGGAATACCAGTTTTTGCTGCTGGTGTATTAGGATGTTCTCTTAATATGCTTGTATTTCTTAGTCTCAAAACATTTCGAGAAAGTTCCTGTGTATTCTATTTGACTGTTATGTCTATGGTGAATATAGGAACATTATTTTTGGGTTTTTTTCCACGTATTATGGTCTCTCTATTTTCTACAGATGGAACAGAAATATCATTATTTTATTGTAAAGCACGATTATATTTTTCTCAAATATTTATTGGAACATCATTATCATGTTATTGTTTGGCAACGATTGATCAATATTTTGCTACATGTACTCGTCTTCAATGGCAATTATGGTGTAATATTAAATTAGCAATACGTATAATCATTATAACTGTAATTATTTGGATTCTTCATGGTATTCCATACGTAGTTTTCTATGATCATGTTGTATCATCTACAACAAATCAAACAACTTGTATCAATACAAACTATATTTTTGATCGATATCGTGCTTTTGTTACTCTTCTTTTACTGATTGGATATTTTCCTATTATGATTGCAGCATTGTTTGGATCGATGGCCCTTCGTAATGTACAACAATTAGCTTTTCGTACAGTACCACTTATTCGACGAGAATTAGATAAACAATTAACTAATATGGTATTACTTCAAGTTGTTGTTAGTATTTTTACTCTTTTACCATATACAACTGTTAGTGCTGTTGCAACAAGTACAAGTACCATCAATGATCCAGTTTATCAAGGAAAAATTCAATTTGCTGTAACTGTTACATTTGTCTTTTATTATATATCTTTTGCAGTGAGTATTAAACAATTCTAATTGATGTTTTTACTTAATTTTATTATCATTTTAGAGTCCATTCTACATTTATTTTTGTGCATCTGGTCGATTTCGTCGACAATTAAAATATGTCTTGTTTGATATTCATCTAAGTAGAATCTTTCCCAATCAAATAGAACCACAAATGACATTGAATGTTCAGTAACGTTTGCTCATTGTTTTTGTTGTTATCGTTTGTGAATTTTTTTTTGTATATTATCATATATCAGCAATCAATAAATACTCATCTATACTAAAGTTTTATCGTAATCTCGATGTCCTTTCATTGAAAATGAATCATTTATTTTTTTGAGTAACAGTAATAGTATTAACACAGCAAATTAGAGTTTCAGTTGTATATTAATCAAGTCAAAACGTTTTCAATTCTTTTTGTACAAGAGTTTATATATGGTAATTTTGAAAAAGTTGTATTTTATATTGATTCTAAGGAATAAGAGTAAATAAAATACACTCACATTCTCAACATTAGTTGGTCATTATAATACTTAGAAGTAAACGATGTAGTCAGTATGACGCATTTTTATAAGTTCATTTAGTATACGATAAAGGATATTTTTGTCAATGATTCATTGTCGATCTATTCAATGCATCCGTTTACTAATGGATTTAGTTTAGTTATAATTATAATGGATATATTGAGGCTTAAAAACAACACATGATAATGTCGGATACCTTTTAAAAAGTATAATTACGATAAAAATACATTTTAATCATCCGTATATAAAGCGTCCTATACTTTATTTATGAGAGATTATCAATTAATCATTTATTTTCGTTATAGAACAAGTAACTACTTATATGAGTGGGTGGGTGTGGGTAGTTTTTATATGAGACGAATGTTAACAATGAATCTGATTGACCGAGGTTGGGTATGAGTATATTCTGCTCTCACCCTCGATATTATTTATTCATGGTTAAATAATACGTATACAACATCTAATCATTAACAGAAATTATATTCTCAACTAGATTTATTATGTGGGTCTAACATCATTCCGTATGACATATCCAGAGCAAAATAATTTCCAAATCCATTTATTAAATTCAGGTAATAATCTGCAACATACCCAAGGTAAACTGAGACAAACGATGTATATAAGATCAAGAAGATAATCTAATTGAATCTGAGCTAAGAAATTTGGAGAGATTATTCGTTGACCAACACCACTTATAAGATTAGGAATCCATCCAATCATATAGACACTAGAAATAGCAAGTAACTGTAATGCCATACGTCGTTGTTTCTTCCAGGAAATGAGTTGTTGTCGATGACGCTTTTGTTGTATCACTCGAAACACAAGTACTACATTAGCTAGAAAGATAATAATACTCGGCAGACCATTGTTTATTACCCAAGCAAACGAAGAAAGCATTTTATTATACAAAAGATAACAATTTGCATAGCCACATAAATTCGATGAAAAAACCCATTGAGTACCATCACATGGATAAAATACAATAATAATCAAATAAAATATAGGTGGATAGATCAAACAGAACAATAGAGGAAAATAATATATTACATAACGTTTTAAACGAATATTTAACAGACGTGGTTGAAATACAAATATATGCCTTTGAATAGAAATAACAGCCATAAGAAGTTCACTTATTAAATTAAGACTGTATTCAAAGTATGTCCACTATGTACAATAAACTGCTGTTGGTGGAATAACATAACTATTATGATAGAAGTAAATAGGCATTGGTAGATCAGCTGATAAAGCTACAAAATTAACTGTCAGTAAAAGCAATAATGCTTGATTTTGTTGATTATACACTAAAGCACGATTAGAGGGCTGCAGGGCAAGACATTTTAGCAACCTGTACCCTGCCCTTCTCAGATTTTGACAACCTGCAACCCGCCCTGCCCTGTAAATTTTTCGCGCACCCTGCCCTGCCCTGCCCTGTAAAAATTTTTGTAACCTTTAACCTGCCCTGCCCTGCTATACTTTATAAAAACTCTAAACTTTCATATTAATTTGTTATACAATTTTATTTAATCCATTACAAATCATAGAGTAAATAAATAAACAAAAACAAAATCACATATCTCGAAAATTTCAAATCATTAACATATCATCTATAACATTTGAACTTAATGTTCTGTATAATTTTATAAAATATGTCGTTAGTATTTAATGTGAAAAATTTATCACAGGTTGACAGGTTGCGACACTCGCATCCTGCAACCTGCCCTAGTCGAACATCTTATAAGCAAGATCTTGGCCAAGATCTTAGGAACAGATAAGTGAACAGATCTTGAAAAAATAGGTACAGATAATTTGATTATCTTGTACACAAGATCTGTGACTAGATCTTAGGTACAGATTGTTAAGATCTTATGTACACGTTGTTAAGATCTTATGTACACGTTGTTAATATCTTATGTATAGCCTGTTAAGATCTTGGTAACAGATATTTGAAATCTTGAGCATAAGATCTTGTAATGAATGATATTTTCGTTTTACCTCGGCAAGATCTTCAGATCTTGTACTAATATATTTAAATTTAAGACCTACATGAACATACAATAACACACGTGAACATCAAATGCAATTACAAACTTCAGAAAAAAACTTAATAAAATATAAACACCATAACAACTGTTTTTAATTCACAATCATCTGTATAAACACAAATCATTCAGAAGTACACGAAATACAAGATAAAAAATAATAAAAATAAATTTGAATCAGCTTCATCATATAATTCAGCATCAGACGATGATGATGAAAATGAAACGGCTTGATCAATAGTAACAACGGCATCGTTATCTAAAATATCGCCAGCTACTGGATTCAGTGAATTAGAGATGTCCATAAGATCATCATCTTCGTCTTCATTATTTCGAAGCATCCTAAATACTTCACTTTCATTGCGTGCCAAGCGGTATTAACGCGTACATTATCTTGTTCGTTGAGTCGTACTTTTCGAACAAAATTTATTGTTTATATCTAAAATTAATAATATGCAGAAATAAAATTAAACTAAAACGAGTAAACAACAGTAACTAATTATTTTAAAACAAATGACATACATGTCTAAAAATGCGTAGCTTATTTCAACAACTCGATATATTAGCATAGATTGATAATGTACATGTTAATCGAATTGATCATTTTTTTTAGTATTAAAATTGACGCAAGTAAACTTCAGTAAATTTCTAAAAAACAAATATAATTATTCAAAAATTATTTCATAAAAACTTCTAATTTAAGTCTCTTCATTCTCATCATTGTCATAAAAAAATTTCATTTTTACAATTGCAAAATATTTCGTTCGTCGAAAAAAATCATGATTAATATATTTAAGAAGAACCAATATATCATCATTAATCGATACATAATTATTTAAATAAGCTTTTTCATGCTTATATGAGATAAAGACTTGGCCGTTATAACGTTTGTTATCTTTATGTTCATTCTTTGTTTTTATTGGTTCATATGTATGAGGACTGTAAAAAAGCTTTTCTTATTTTTTTTTTCTGTTCTGTTATGATTTATGAATATTTTTAATAAAATAATTCAAATATATGAATTATTTTTTTCTATTAATGATGTCGCTTTAGTTTATTCAAGATCTTGGTGCAAGATAATTACAGTTTAACTTTTGTCCAGTCTTCTGACAATTTTGATATCTTGAGTAAAGATCTTGATAAGATCTGTGATACAAGATAATTACAATTTAACTTTTCTTCATGTCTTTTGAAAAGCTTGATATCTTGAGGAAAGATCTTAATAAGATCTGTGTTACAGATTCGTAAGATATGATCAAGATATACTTTATCGAAAAAAAGAAATTATCTTTTTAAGATCTTGGCAAGATCTTACTTACGAATTCCAAGTTTTCCAGATCTTACTTACAAGATGTTCGACTAGGGTGCCCTGTAAAAATTTTCGTAACCTTGCCCTGCCCTGCCCTGCGACCAGCTTAACCTGCCCTGTCCTGCCCTGGCCGGGCAGGGCAGGGCAGGGCAGGTTAGCTCAACCTGCAGGGCTCTAAGCACGATGTTTTAAGAAAAAAACAAAAATAAACAGACTTATTATAATTGCCGTAATCTGAAATGTGAGTAAAATAACGAATTTAATTCGATGTAAACTAATTTTGTCTTCTTGTATTTTAAACGGTTCTACGTTACTTGTATTCATGGATGTCGACGTTTGTATGATTTACAAAAAATGAAATGCTTCTTCCTGTCTTTTGTTTCAACTGAACTTTTGTGAGAGAAAAATAAAAATACTCTCCATGAAACTTTGATTTGAATACATATAATTACATTTCATATTCTTATGTCTGAGAACGATGATATAAGGATACTTTATGTCATTCTTATAATTAGGTTCATCAAAAGATTAAAAAGTGACAACTTCAGACTGCTTCTTAATATAGAATGATAAATAAAAAGAAAATATTTGTCGATAGCACGTGTTAAAAAATGTTATCTAGTTGCATATTTCAGAAAGACAATATGAAAACTTAAAAAAATTTCAATCAATACAACATTGATTATATAAACTGGTAGAGTAACGAAAATTCATGATTTTTATTAACAAATTTATATAGATACGAGTAATATAGATATCTACTCATTCTTCTCGATATTGAAATTCATAAGAAAATAATAATCGTGTTATAATTAGATATAGAAACGTTCTTTTCTATGATGTCTTCTTCAATGGCATATAATCTTATTCTTTAATGTTTATCAAGTGTGCGTAAGTCAGATGATGTGTTTTCTATTTTATTGAATAAAACAAATGAATATTTTCATTATTGTTATTATTATTATTAAAATATATAAGAAAAAAAATGAACAATATTTAAATAATGCCACATTCTTCGAGAGCACAGCAGAAACATAAACATGCCAAACTAAAATAGAAATAAAGAGATATAATTATGAGAATGTTTTTATTTAAAACTTACATATCAAAAATTGCACCACCACCTCGTAATCCTTTTGGAAAATTTTCTCGTGATGATGGAGATTCTTCAGTATTTAAAGTATCATTGTTTGATATTGATCTTTCTATTTAAAAGAAAAAATAACGAAATAAGATATTTGCAATTTCCATTATAGGTAATGTAATAAATTTCGAATGTTTATATTAAAAGAAACAGTAAATAAAAGTCAAGTAAGACTAGGATCACATACATCAATTAGAATATAATACAAAAAGAAAAATATATAACTAACCTGTAGAATTTTCTACGATATTTGATATTGTTCTAATAATAGATGATCATACATATAATATAAATTAAAGTTTTATTTCGATACTCACGAAAGCGATGGTTGTTGTTGTTGAACGATTGAAGCCATGGTTTAGTTATGTTTATAATAAAATAATATATCCGTTATTACCTCTTTGTATATATATATATATATATAATATTTAATGAATCGGGCGTATCACTTTCTTCTGTTACTAACCAGATGCATGATATAATTTGTTTTTATATTGTAAAATATATACCTATTCACATCGATCGCTTTATGTAGAAGAATACTTTTATCACAAGGACAATAGTTGTATATACAAGTGAAAACAAAACACGTGATAATTAGTCACCAATTTTTACTGACATAATAGAAAAACAGATAGTAGAAATCAACAATAATAAGATATAAATGTACTGTTCATTGTAACAGTAAATTGCTACAATAACGCACTAATGTGTTTTTATTCTATTGGTGATAGATAAAATATAAATTGTCGATTAAATGATATGATCAATTGATATTTATTCATCTATGTATTTTTTATAATTAGTAAATTTACGTCCAATAAGTAATATGATGTTGAGTATTACATACATAAAATGTATATTATAATCGTAAAGTCTTATCGAATAAGCTCCATCAAAGTTAATGGAAAATAAAGAATATATTTATTTGATTTGAGACTGAAGAGATTAAATATATTTGCAGAATGAACTGAATTAGATGTGACCTCTATTGAAATTTGAAGTCAAATTATTTTTTCTTCTATTTCTCACAGAACTATTGGTGTCTAAAAATATTTATACGCATTTTATTTTGCATATATAGATCAGTATAGAGTAATGAGCAAAATTCACAATTTTTTCTCAAGGATGTTTAGATAAAAGCTCTGCTGATATATTCTAATGCTTTTTCCAATACTTAAATAAAATAATAATACATTAGTGGTACTTATCATTAAAGAATGCATTATATCCATTTAAAAAAATATTCAGTGTTATATTACGCTTTTAACTCGAAGTATATGTAATTTAGCGATCTCTTCGTAAGAACTCATTATCATACTTCATATGTTGAGATGTATTATTAATGTGTTATTGTTTGTTTTAAGTATCGGTTGTCATGACAGATTTTTGAGAAAAAAACTAAAGATATGATTTACTATCAAGATATATGCAAAATAAATTTTAACTAATTAGTTTTGTTGTTTTTTATTCATTCGTTTCTATCGTATATTTACAGTTTAGACCAATTCGAGCGGGTTGAAAAAATATTTGTTAGAACGACATATCATACAGAAAAGAATGAAAACGGACAGAGAAATCTCCTATAAGAAGAAAAAAACGTGTTAAGTACAAAAAAAACAATTTTTTTTTCTCATTTATATTAACTGCGTAGGAAGTACTCGTAAATAAAAAATTAGGTTAAGAGAAAATGCCCGACGACCATCATTCCTTTTTTTTCTACTTCCATAAAAGTTGTTCTCACTTTCTTCAAGAAAAGATTCATTTTTTTTAGTAATTAATATTTATTCAATATGAAATACATAATTATATTGTTTTTACTGAATATTATCAGAGAATCTGATTTACAAAACTTACATACACTGTTATTGACGAAAATAAATGATGTCCGATACCAATGTGCCAATTTTAGTTGTTCACCCTCTACGATTAAATTTGTTTTCAATATTAAGGGTTGTCATATGGCTTGTTTAACTTCTGACAATTGTCGTACAATCACGTATGCTAAATCCACTAGTAGTTGTGAACTATTTATTGATACTCCAAGCGAATATGGTAGTTTAGTAGCACAAACAGGTTATGTGACCATGATTGCCGTCGATGATCGACAACTACCAGGTCGTAAGTAACAATAACAGATATTTTTTCAAAAGAAAATTTAGGGTGAAACAAATAAGTTTTTTCAATTTGAAATACTTAGGGGATAATATTAACTTGGTAAAAATCACTGACAAATCAACAATATAATAGAATTCAAAATGACTGTTTGCAGAGTACCTCTCATCTCAACAACTAGAAACTAGCTAGCAAAGAAATATTCATTAATTGTGAATCAACATTTTTTTACATGAATATATTCTTTTTGTTTAAGGTCTTTTGATACAGTCCCTGTTTGAAGATTAGAACTAATTCTCTTAAATACATATTTAAACTTTGTCTATGTTCGAGTACAAGTCATACAACTAATACTGAGTAAAGGTTTTGAAGTTTCTTATGTATTATGCAATACTTTCACTATACGTCCTATTTCATACTTCACTGAGTAACTATGTTTGATACCTCACTAAAATTTTCTTTACCATCTTTTTAGCATTGTTTCCTCTCCATGGTATTACGGTAGCAGGGCACAGTGATGGAGCGTCAGGAAATGCAAATAACGCCCTAAAAAATCCGTGGGGATTGGTAATTACCACGAACAATCTGCTTTACGTTAGTGATTTAGGTAATTATAGAATAATGAAAATGAAAATAGGAAATCTAACAGGATCAATGGTCGCTGGTTCAGGAGTATCAGGTGGCACTGCGACTACTTTCTATTATCCAGCAGAAATTGCTGTCGATGCAGCTTCAAATATATATATTGCCGATACTAGCAGTAACAGAGTGATGTTATGGCGTAACAACTCATCGTCGGGTGTTATAGTAGCAGGCAATGGCACTTCCGGAAGTTCAACCACGCCACTTAATGCTCCAATTGGGTTGGCTGTCGATTCGCTGGGAAACATTTATGTCGCTGATAGTAATAATCATCAAGTAATGAAATGGGCAGTGAACGCAACTTCTGGTATAGTCATAGCCGGTGTAACAGGTATATCAGGTAGTGATTATCAACATCTTAATAAACCATATGGATTGTATCTTGACGAAAGTAATTCTTATCTGTATATTGCTGATTATTACAATTATCGAATTCAACGATATCGTGTGGATATACCATCCAATGGTACCACAGTTGCAGGTGGAAACGGAGCTGGGACTGCCAGAAATCAGCTTAATGGACCATACGATGTATGTGTTTCGAAGAAAACAGGTGATATTTATGTTGCTGACAAAAAAAATCATCGAATTCAACGTTGGAGTGTTGGAGCAACTAGTGGAGTAACTATTGTAGGTACTACTGGAGTAAGCGGCATTAATGCGACGCAGCTCAATGGACCTGCTAATGTTATCTTGGATATGAATGAAACATTCTTATATGTGAGTGATATAGACAATAACAGAGTACAACAATATCAACTCCCATAATTAATTTATTGTACTACGGATTAATTTTGAACACTAGTTACTTAAATATAGAAAAATACACTCATATTTTAATCTCCTTCTAATCATAAAGAAAATGTATTTTTTTTTGTTTCTTTAAATAAATAAAAGAGAATAATTTAATATGTTTCGATTGAACTATTGATCAGTAATTGAGGGTACGGATGAAGATGAAGAAAAGACAATCATACCACTTCATCAAATATTACTACTTATTCATGTTTTGATGTGCATAGGGTCATTGAAGCAGTATTCTAACATTTATACACTACTGTTCTCATAAAATGATTACTCATGAGTCTATCTAAATATCGTTGAGTCAATAATAGTGATGCGAAAATGATAATCTTAATTTATGAAATATTGTATGAGAATGAACCTATCTTCACCAAAAGATGAAGAATATTTAGAAATAGTTGCAAATTTTCGACAATTTTAAGAAGTATATATTGTCTACTCTAATTTTTCGCTCACTACACACATTGCTAAGATAAAAAATAACTCAAATTTATCATATTGAGACTGTGAGTGGATACGGTGTGTGTTTAACAAAGAGAATATTTACACCGACACCGTATTTTATTGCAGAATTTTGTATAAATTAACAATTGCGATATATACATATATGTATTTTCTGTTATTTATTGTTGATGACAATATTTTTCTATTGAAAATGTAAATAAAACAGATTTATTAAAAACGTCTTATATTTCTTGTGTTAATATTTGTTTACCTATATGTATTCTAAAAATAAAAATAAAAAATGCGTTAGTTATTTACGAGCTTTTTTTAAAGTCTTAAACTTATAATTATTATGGAAGACAAAAGTTTGTCAACGTTTAAATAATAAATAAAGACTGCAAATAATCAACTCTATTTGAACATCTTAAAAAAAAGGTTACTGATTACTTTGTTTTTAATATCATTGTACCTTTTTATAAAATCAATTTTGACGATAATATATAGATTTCGGGTAAAATATTTATAAGATTATTGTATTATGTTTATTACCAGATAAATTAATATTAGAAGATAAGAAAATGAAGAGTATATCTGTGATAGGAATTGAGAGGAAATCTTCTGATAAACAAAATAGAATTTGAAATTTTTTCTTGATTAAAATCATACTGAAAAGGAAAACAGATGACTTTCGTAGAGAGTGTGAGTAGATTTATTTACTCGTAAAATCACACCCACATCCAGAATGTATATTATAATCGTAAAAGTGCTTTAGGATAAGTTAGATCAAAGTTTGTGAAAAAGAAAGAATAGATTGATTCACTTTTCTACCAACAAATTACAACACGTTCAATCGACCCCAGATAGCAGATATTAATTAACTCCATCATGATTACATAAACCTGTTTTTGAATCAAGGGAACGATGCGGATCTCGCCGTATGCAAGTTTTTTTTTAACAAATTAGAAATTTTTCTTTGTTATTTCATGGAAACATTAAATAAATTTTCTAATTAATACAGATGTGCAATACCCGAGATGCTCACAGCATATATTTCTGTGCCTAAAACACGCTAGTTTAGTAGTTTATTTGGATTAAACTGAGCAAAAAATGATTTGAAACTCAAGGTATTAAATATATTTAAAAAATGAACTGAATCAGATGTGATATCTATTGAACCTTAAAGTAAAATTATATTTTCTTCTATTTGCCACCGAAATATTGCTTTGAATTCAATAATTTGATATCGATGTGTCAAAATGTTTGTATACATTTTATTTTACATATATACGAGCATAGAATAATGAGTGAAATTCACAATTGTTTCTCACGGATGTTTGAATAAAAGCTCTATTAATATGTTCTGATGCTTTTTTCAATACTCAAATAAAATAATAGCAAACTAGTAGTACTTATCATTACAGAGTGCATTATGAAAAGTGTTTGAAAAACTATATCCATTAAAAAAAATATTCAATATTATTTTATATTTTTAGTTCGAAGTATATGCAATTTAGCGATCTCTTCGTAAAAACTCATTATCATACTTCATATGTTGAGATGTATTATAAATGTGTTATTGTTTGTTTTAAGTATCGGTTGTCATGACAGATTTTTGAGAAAAAAACTAAAGATATGATTTACTATCGAGATATATGCAAAATAAATTTTAACTAATTAATTTTGTTGTTTTGTGTTCATTCGTTTTCATCGTATATTTATAAAATGGATAGAGAAGTAACTATGAGAAGAAAAAAACTACTGAGAGTACAAAAAAAACAATTTTTTTTCCTCATTTATATGAACTGCGTAGGGGGTACCCGTAGATGAAAAAAAAAGGTTAAGAGAAAATGCTCGACGACCATCATTCCTTTTTTTTCTACTTCCATAAAAGTTGTTCTCACTTTCTTCAAGAAAAGATTCATTTTTTTTAGTAATTAATATTTATTCAATATGAAATACATAATTATATTGTTTTTACTGAATATGATCAGAGAATCTGATTTACAAAACTTGCATACACTGTTATTGACGAAAATAAATGATGTCCAATATCAATGTGTTGACCTTAGTTGTTCACCCTCTACGACTAGATTTGTATTCAACATTGGAGGTTGTCATATGGCTTGTTTAACTTCTGGTAACTGTCGTACAATCACGTATGCTAAATCAACCGGTCTTTGTCAATTATTCGTTGATATCCCAAGTCAATATGGTAGTTTAGTAGCACAAACAGGTTATGTAACTTTGACT
Source organism: Adineta steineri (assembly GCA_905250115.1). Taxonomy (NCBI): domain Eukaryota; kingdom Metazoa; phylum Rotifera; class Eurotatoria; order Adinetida; family Adinetidae; genus Adineta; species Adineta steineri. The sequence continues at coordinate 15,967 of CAJNOI010000736.1, forward strand.
GTCATCGATGCTCGAAGACTATCACCTCGTAAGTAACAATAACAGATATTGTTTTTAAAAGAGAGTTTAGGATGAAACAAATAAGTTTTTTTCAGTTTGAAATATTTAGAAATGTACTATAGATAAAGTTAAGTGATAATATTAACATGATAAAAATTACTGTTTGCAGAGTATCTCTCATCTCAATAACTAGAAACTAGTTAGAAAAGAAATATTCGTTAATTGTGAATCAAAACTTTTTTTACATGAATATATTCTTTCTATTTAAGCTCTCAGTGTCCATTAGTAGCGAAATCTCAATTAGATAAATTTCTCAGATAATTGATTTTCAGATCAAAATTGGAGATTAATTACTTTTCTAAATGTTTTTACCAATTTATACGATCTTTCGATACAATCCCTGCTTGAAAATTAGCACTAATTCTCTTAAATACATATTTAAACTTTGGCTATGTTCGAGTACAAGTCATATAACTAATACTAAGTAAAGGTCTTGTAGTTTCTTATGTATTATGCAATATTTTCACTATACGTCCTATTTTATACTTCACTGAGTAACTATGTTTGATACCTCACTAAGATTTTGTTTACCATCTTTCTAGCATTGTTTCCTGTCCATGGTGTTACGGTAGCAGGACACAGTGATGGGACGTCCGGAAATACAAATAACGCTCTGACAAATCCTTGGGGACTGGCAATTACCACGAACAATCTGCTTTACGTTAGTGATTTAGGTAATTATAGAATAATGAAAATGAAAATAGGAAATCTAACAGGATCAGTTGCTGCTGGTACAACAGGAGTATCAGGTAGCACTGCGACTACTTTCTCTTATCAAACAGAAATTGCTGTCGATGCAGCTTCGAATATATATATTGCTGATACTAACAATTGCAGAGTGATGTTATGGCGTAATAACTCATCATCTGGCGTTGTTGTAGGAGGCAATGGCACTTGTGGAAGTTCAGCCATGCTGATTGCTCATTCAGTTGGGTTGGCTGTCGATTCGCAAGGAAACATTTATGTCGCTGAGACTGATAATCATCGAGTAACGAAATGGGCAGTAAACGCAACTTCTGGTGTAGTCATAGCCGGTATAACAGGTGTGTCAGGTAGTGATAGTCAACATCTCTATTCCCCATATGGATTGTATCTCGATGAAAGCCATTCTTATCTGTATATTGCTGATTATTACAATTATCGAATTCAACGATATCGTATAGATATACCATCCAATGGTACCACAGTTGCAGGTGGAAACGGATATGGATCTGCCAGTAATCAGCTTAATCAACCATACGATGTATGTGTTTCGAAGAAAACAGGTGATATTTACATTGCTGACAAAGCTAATCATCGAATTCAACGTTGGAGTGTTGGAGCAACAAGTGCCATCACTATTGTAGGTACGACTGGAGTAAGCGGCACTAATGCGACGCAGCTCAATGGTCCTTCTAATGTTATCTTGGATATGAATGAAACATTCTTATATGTGAGTGATATAGACAATCACAGAGTACAACAATATCAACTCCCATAATTAATTTATCGTACTACTGGTTAATTTTGAACACTAGTTACTTAAATATAGAAAAATACACTCATATTTTAATCTTCTTCTAATCACAAACAAAATGTATTTTTTTTGTTTATTTAAATAAATAAAAGAGAATAATTTAATATGTTTCGATTGAACTATTGATCAGTTGTTGAGGGTACCAATGTGAGTACGGATCCGGATGAAGAAAAGACAATCATACCACTTCATCAAATATTACTACTTATTCATGTTTTGATGTGCATAGGGTCATTGAAGCAGTATTCTAACATTTATACACTACTGTTCTCATAAAATGATTACTCATGAGTCTATCTAAATATCGTTGAGTCAATAATAGTGATGCGAAAATGATAATCTTAATTTATGAAATATTGTATGAGAATGAACCTATCTTCACCAAAAGATGAGGAATATTTAGAAATAGTTGCAAATTTTCGACGATTTGAAGAAGTATATATTGTCTACTTTAGTTTTTCGCTCACTACAGACCTAATTAAGATAGAAAATAACTCAAAATCACCATGCATCGTGAGGGTAGGTGTGGGTTTGATAAAGAGAATATTTACACCGACACCCAATTTTATTGCAGTATTTTGTATAAATTAGCAACTGCGATATATACACATATGTATTTTCTGTTATTTATTGTTGATGACAAAAGTTTTCTATTGAAAATGTAAATAAAACAGATTTATTAAAAACGTCTTATATTTCTTGTATTAATATTTGTTTACCTATATGTATTTTAAAAATAAAAACAAACAAAGGACGTTAGTTATTTGCGAGCTATTTTTAAAGTCATAAACTGATAATTATTATGGAAGACAAAAGTTTGTCAACGTTTAAATAACTAATGAAGACTGCAAATAATCAATTCTATTTGAACGTCTTAAAAAAAAAGATTACTGATTATATTCTTCTTAATATTAATATGCCTTTTTATAGAAGCAATTTTGACGATAATATATAGATTTCGGGTAAAATATTTATAAGATTATTGTATTATGTTTATTACCAGATAAATTAATATTAGAAGATAAGAAAATTAAGAGTACATATATGATAGGAATTGAATGGGTATCTTCTAATAGATAAAATAGAACGTTGATTTTTTTCTGATTAAAATCATGCTGGAAAGGAAAACAGATGACTTTCGTAGAGAGTGTGGGTAGGTTTTATTTACTCCTAGAATCACACCCACATCCAAAAAGTATATTGTAACCGTAGAAGTGCTATAGGATAAGTTCGATTAAAGTTTGCGAAAAAGAAAGAAAAGACTGATTCACTTTTCTACCAACAAATTACAACATGTTCAATCGACTCGACAAAAATAGATATTAATTAATCCGATTATGATTACATAAACCTGTTGCCGAAACTAGAGAACGATGCGGACCTCGTAGTATGCAAGCTTTTTAACAAAACAAAAATTGTTTTTTTGTTATTTCATGGAAACATTATATAAATTTTCTGATTAATACCGATGTGTAATATCCGAGATGCTCACAGCATATATTTCTGTGCCTTAGACAAACTAATTTAACAATTTGTTTGGATTGAACTGAAGCAAGTGTGATATCTATTTAAAAACTTGAAGTAAAATTATATTTTCTTCTATTTGTCACAGGAATATTGATTTGAATTCAACGATTATTCTAACTGATTTCAATCATCTGATACTGATATCTTAAAATAATTGTACATATTTTATTTTACATATATACCAGCATAGAATAATGAGTAAAATTCATAATTTTTTCTCAACGATGTTTGGATAAAAGCTCTACTAATATATTCTAATGCTTTTTCCTACCCTCAGATAAAATAATAACACATTAGTCGTACTTATCATTAAAGAATGCATTATATCCATTAACAAAAATATTCAATATTATATTAAACTTTTAACTAAAAATATATTCAATTTGACGACGTCTTCGTAAGAACTCTTTATGATACTTCATATGTTGTAATGTATCACTAATGTGTTCTTTTTTTGTTTTGAATACAGGAAGAAGCAGTAGAATATATCAATAGAAGGTTTTATAGTACATTTTTGAGAAAAAAACTAAAAATACGATTTAATGTCGATATATGTGCAAAATAAAGTTCTAAAGAAAAATGATTTTAGATTTGTATCTAATATATTCACATTTAGTAATTGTTTATTCTTGTGAAAATTAATAAAAAAGTGCTGAGAGTACAGAAGACAATTTTTTTTCTCATTTATATTAACTGCGTAGAAGGTACTCGTAAATAAAAAAAAAGTTAGAGAAAATACTCGACGACCATCATTCTTTTTTTTTACTTTAACAAAAGTTGTTATCTCTTTCTTCAAGAAAAGATTCAGTTTTTTATTAATTAATATTTAATCAACATGTAATATATAATGGTGTGAGTGTGAGTGTAAGTGAAGAAGCGATATTCGCACCGTCACCCAGCTTGAAATATTCATTTAAATCATTCAACAATAAATAGAAGAGTTAAAAATTAGAAATTACATTACACATTAATTCGTAAAGAAGAAAACACCATAAAATCATATATATGTAGAAATAGGGGAACGATTATGTCATCTGTTCGCTTATAGTAGTCATCAATAATATTTGAAAATGTTCTAACTTGGATGTTAGATATTTGACACTCTCATTTCTTTATTAAGTAATAGAATGAAAATGTGTCCTTGTTACATGACATTTTAAAATCTATTAGTAGAATGTTACTGAATAATAGAATTAAGTTTGTAAATTAGGATCAGTTAGCTAACAGAACACCGATATTGTCTGCACCATAGTTTGCTACAATAATATCAGGTTTGCTGTCATTATTGATATCGGTTACTGATACAGATCGCGGTTGTGAACTAGTTCCAGTTGAACAAGTTGTTTGAGGAAGAAAAGTACCATCACCGACGTTGTAGAGAACACCAACGTTGTTCGCATTATAGTTGGCGACAATAATGTCAGGTTTGTTGTCGCCGTTGATATCAACTGCTGCGACAGACATTGGACCTGAGTTAGTTCCAGTTGAATAAGTTGTTTGAGGACCAAATGTGCCATTACCGAAGTTAAAGAGAACACCGATGTTGTTTATACCATAGTTTGCGACGATAATATCCGGTTTATTATCATTATTGACATCAACTATTGATACAGACCGTGCCTTTGAGTTATTTCCAGTTAAATAACTTGTAATAGGATGAAACGTTCCGTTGCCGAAGTTTAAAAGTACACCAACGCTGCCTTCATTTAAATTTGCAATTATAATATCGCGCTGACCATCGGCATTGACATCGACGAGTACCACTGAAGTTGGACCTGTGTTATTTCCAGTTGAATAAGTTGTTTGAGAACGAAATGTTCCATTACCGAAGTTAAAGAGAACACCAACATTTCCTGAATATTGATTTGCGACAACGATGTCTGGCTTATTATCATTATTAACATCAGCTGCTGCTGCAGATGGTGGATATGAAGGACTTCCAGTTGAATACGTTATTTGAGAAAGAAATGTGCCGTTACCAGCATTGAAAAGAACACCAACACCGTTTCCACCATTGTTTGCGACAATAATATCAGGTTTACTATCACTATTGACATCCACTCCTGAGACGCGTTGTGGATCTGACCCACTTCCAGTTGAATAAGTTGTTTGAGAACGAAATGTGCCATTGCCGAAATTGAAGAGAACACCAACCATATTTTGATTATAAAGTGCGACGATAATGTCAGGTGTGGTGTCGCTATTGACATCAGTCATTGACAAAGACATTGGGCCTGACCCACTTCCAGTTGAATAAGTTTTTTGTGCAGTGAATGCCATATTGCATGGAACTATTGTAAAACAAAAAGGTATTCTTTGCTTCTGTAAATTGATACAAACGTAACATATTATCAGAGCCGATAGGTTAGAGAAGGCGGTGCCACTCGATATCAAAAAAATTTGATCACTTGAATTAAGTCCTATTTTCTATTGCTACATTCTCCGTCAAATAAGCACATGATACCTCAAATTTTTTCTTACAAGAACTTAACTTCATTCCATCTCGAATACAGTCAGCTGTACAAATAGTGTAAGAACATTCTTCACAAAACTTGGATAGATGTCTCGTAGCAGAATCTTCTTGCTTCAAATTTATATTAGTAGACAACTTTTGTAAAAATATAGTTCTATCATTATGGAAAGTGTTTTTGTATGTCTGTTTATGGCGGTACTTCTTTCATCTGGAAGCACGATTCCGATCAGATATTTCATTCATCTCTAGTAGGGAAGATTTTAGGCAAAAAAAATCGCCTACGGATAGCATTCTATACGTCAAGATAGTCCAAAGGTGAGTGTGAAAATGTAGATATTTCATCTATCGTTTGTTCTGAAGATTAAAAAAGCTAAACTTACTTGGTGTTGCAGTGGTAGTGCTTGCTGCGGTGGTAGTGCTTGCTGCTGCGGTGGTAGTGCTTGCTGCTGCTGCGGTGGTAGTGCTTGCTGCTGCTGCGGTGGTAGTGCTTGCTACAGCGGCGGTGGTAGTACTTGCTACAGCGGCGGTGGTAGTGCTTGCTGCTGTTGTAGTAGTAGAGCCATTCGACATAGTAACTACAAAATTAAAGATAAAAATAGACAACTATTGTATCAACAGATATTTTCACAATGAATGTCAAGAACTCAATGCGCCTATCGGTATATAATTCATTAAGTTCAAAAAAAATTGTTGTATTCTTTGTTATCAGATCCAAAAGTACGACATTTTCTTGTACCTTTCGGTTATATATGATCTATAATAGTCGTGTATCATTCTTTTAAATATTACATATTCTTCAATTTCTTATAAAAATGATTTCGATTCCTAACATCTATTATTTAGTTACTTGATAATAGTTTTCTGTCTTTTTAAGATAAAATAGTCAAAAATATTCTCTCACCGTTGTACTTACTCTTTTGAAAGTCATAAACTATTGCATTACTTGAGACGATCAGATGCGTTGGTATTACTGTCTCACCGAGAAGTAGGCATTGAGGAACAGCTGAACTATCAAATACTGCTGTATTACAACCGACAACATAATGTGCACATTGTAACGCACAAAATAATTTTTTGTTAATAGTTAAACCAAAGAGTAAAGAGTTTGTTGAATTATAACTCATTCCATTATAAATATGACCAATCGCTATAAATGAATTGTCAGTCGCATAACTATTGATAAGATACGAGATCCACAATACACGCAGAAAAATCATCTTAACAACAAAATAATATCGATTTTACGTCTGTGTAGTTAAAAACTTTGATTGCAGCTAATGCTCAAATACGATTCAAACTAATGTTAATATTTTTCAATAGTGTAAATATTTTTTTCTATTTTCTTTTTACTAAGTGAAAAACATTTTACTTTTAATGAACATATTGGTTGAACTTATCACATGTCTAACAACTAAATGACACTCGAAAGATGCATTAAAAATGAAATATATCAGTAAGCAATTTTGCACTTAGAACAATTGTTTTTCTAACACAATCGTTTATCGTCATGTGCACTAATTATATTCATTAAAGTTGTTTTTTAAGTTTTGAATAAAATATGAATTATCTCAAATCATTAGAATAATTCAAAAACAAACAAATTCCTGTTAGACATGATTAGAAGTCTTGATGAATTGTTTCCTCGACTACGGTGAATAGTCATATAAAATGAAAGTTTAACTGAAGATTTCTGGAAATGAGAAATCGAGTAGTACGAGTCATTTTCTAAAATTTCCAGGTTTGATTTCTTAGATACGAGAAGGCTTTTTTTAACAAAATAACGATATTTTTATAAAGTTTGACCATGTTGAGTATGGGTGTGAGTGTGAATGGTGTGTGTCGATTTTAGCCTCATACACCCACACCCTCAAGATTGTTAGATTCCTTCCTTACACATTTAGTAAATATATCAAAAATTATCTTCACTATGTTCATATAGCTTGTTGAATTGGAAGAATAATATTTTCACTATTTTTCTTCATATAGTAAAGCAAAGTATTTGTTTTAATGATTTGGTTGACTATCAAACACTTTCTTTTCTATCATAAAACATAATTTTTTGTATAAAACTACATCATAGGTGAAAGAAAGAAGAAGAAGAAGAAGAAAAAAACGTGTATGTATATATCTACGACAACAAAAAATGCTCATGTATTTTGTTTCTGTCAATAACAAGAACGACAAATATGTCAATCAAACGATACAAAATAAAGATTCATCTGTATCTATTTTGATTATTCATGTAATATCTTTCAAAAGAGAAAATAATTAGGAAGTAAATGTGTTTCGTCTAAATATTTGAGATTTTATTTTTCTCGAGTTTTGAAATGTATACGTAGAATAATTTATCTCTTTCAATATTTTTCCTAATAAATACTATTGAATAAAACATCGAAGAAAATCGTTTCAAGACGAACATTAAAATAATGTAGTAGTTTATAAACCAGAATTAATGGCTGTTCTAATAAAATATTACAGTAGTCGATATGAATCTTCTAGATAGTAATTTAGTTTATATAAGTTACAAAAGAATATTTATAAAAAATAAGCAATTCTTCAATAATGTAATTATTTATTCTTTTATTTAGCATAAAATATCCGTTGACAATGACTTCAATTTAAAAATAATTAAAAACTCGAAATAATACTTTTTTTCTTCTTAATATTTATATATTGAACCATTTCGTTATATATTATGATATCGAAATTAATAATATTTACATTGATAAAATAGGAAATCATATAATGACTGATATTATCAATAATTCAATATTACTGGCTCTTACAAGAATCAAATGCATAAATAACAAAATAAACACATTTTCTTCTTTATTATTACAAAACCATTTTGAAACCGAATGGATCAAGCGAGAAGAAGAATATTTTCTTTATCCACTAAGTCATTTTATTTTGAAAAACTAGCTATTCATATCCATTCTATTTAGATACAAATAGGAATGAGAGAGAGATGAACAGAAGAAAATAAGGAGAAGAAAGAGAGTGATCGAAATGAATACTTCTTACTTCTTGTCAAAGCGAAGAAAAATAAAGAAGATGCTGTGATACACCTTCTTTTTAATTGTGTAAGAAGTAAACAAAAATGTAGAATAAAATAAGAAAACGAAAGATGTGAACGAACAATATGATGGTCATGTGCGAAATAGAAGTGAGAGAAAAAGATCAAAAATGTTAATTTAACAACAGCAAACCTTGGCACATGATCTTTTGACGGTGACAGTTTTCTTTCGGATGACTTTGCAACATGGTTTGCAGCAGCACACAGTTTTAGTTACACAACATTTTGGACCATAGAAGCAACAATCACAACAGCAAGGATCGCAACAAGAGCAACAACAAGGATTACAACAGCATGAACCACAACCGCAGCCACACCCACACTCACCCACACAGTCAATGATCTTTTCCATGTAGCACAAGATGTTCTCGCGCAATCCATAACCACTTCTATGAATTGCTCCTCAAATGAACAACAAATCACCAAGTCTTATACTATAGGAGAAAAGGAAAATACACTGGAGTTACATTTCCACATAAGTATTGGACTGGGAAAATGGTCGGCCCGGAATTGGTCGTTTATTATTGGACTAAGGAAAGTTGAGATGGATGATGTGGCGAGACACGAGCGAGTTATTGCTGATCTTTGCCGACGTATCGAACGACTAGAAGAGCGACTGGTGCCATCATTGGATTACATTCGATCTTTGTCTGATGTCAAATTTTGTGTATCGACCAGTCCTTATCCGACTTTCAATTTATTAAACAACAATAAAACATGCACTGCTATACAGAATACAAACGTTGGCATCGGTGGTGAATCAAGTGTCGATCAAACGTTTGCGTCAACCGCTAATGATGATACATCGAAGATTACCTTCAAGTGCACTGCTGGATCGACGCAAACTGTCCGTGTTGGTGTTAAAGTGAATATGACATCGAACAGCCACACTGTCAGTTCGGCCAGTAGCAAAGATGCTTGGTTCTTTTATCTGCACACAGGATGTTGTCAAAATGGATCGTATACTCAGATGCCGTATCAAGGTCCAGTAATGTTAAACCAAACAATTAGTATCGTCGTTGATCTAAAAAAGAAGAAGATCGCGTTTGTGATTGACGGCGATACTGACATCTGGGCGTTCAAAATGCCGAAGGGACAGAGATGACCCAACTCCGTGCTTTCATTGTAATGCACGTGAATGGGGATACAATAACTATTGTCGAGGAATGATCCCGATATAAACAAACATAGACTAAAACGTATTTTAATCATGTTCTTTCTAAGAGTTTAATTTGTATTTTTCTTTTTTTTTCGCTGCAACTATATGAATCAAAACACGAATGGATGAGAATATTTATGAAAGAACTCCATCAACTAATCAAAAGCTTCAAGGCTTATATTCTGGTCATACGTAGGATACAGTGATACTAGAGAAACTTTAAAAGGATTTCTACCCAAAGATATTTATAGCTTAGGTGTGGGTGTGACATAGTTTTGTATTCATTCACACCCTAAAGATGCGGACAGAAACTTGATGTTTTTCAAGTTCCACTCGATTTTTATTGTAATTAAATGAACTTGGTTTAATTAAGTTTTGAATAGATTCAGCCTAAAAGAAGTCAAAAACAATTGATTTGAAATTAATTAATAGTATGAAAATGGAATAAAACTTGAAAAACGCTAGATTTCTATTCAAATCACATACGAGTAATAAAATATATTTGAATGTTTTTCAACAAATTACTGTATTAGAAGACTAATTATATATTACACCTTTAACTAGTATCATCAACTATATATGATATAAATATGAGATGTAATCGACAATCTATAAGATAGATATCGAGAAAATACTGTTTTTCCTGACTGATGGTTCATCCGACATGTATTTTTAAAAAAATAAAAATGCTTCAAAATACAAATCAGAGATTTTCAAATGTTTTTCTACTATTCTTTATACCATATAGATAAAATAGGAAAAATAATTAAAATATTGAACTTTTCTTCTTATTATTTTTTCTATTAGAAAAAAAAAAACTATTAATATTATAAATATATATAATTATTTTAGCAATTGAAAATTCGTTTTGATTTATAAATTAAAATAATTTTTATCATTTTATTGCTGAATTTTGTATCAATTAACAATAACAAAATATCTCTCTGTTATTGCTTATTAATGATAAAAGCTTTCTGTACTGCCAGGGTAAATAATATAGATTTATTAAAACCATCTTATAGTTCTTGTAGAAGGATTGCTTCTCTTATATTATTATTTGTTTACCTACATGTATTTTTAAAATAAAAATAAAAAAGTGCGTTAGTTATTTGCGAGCGCTTTTTAAAGTCATAAACTGATATTTATTATGGCGGACAAACGTTTGTCAACGTTTAAATAACTAATGAAGACTGCAAATAATCAATTCAATTTAAACGTCTTAAAAAAAATGGTTACTGATTATATTATTATGCCGTTTTATAAAATCAATTTTGACGATAATATATAGATTTCGGGTAAAATATTTATAAGATTCTTCTATTATGTTTATTACCAAATAAATTAATATTAGAAGATAAGAAAATGCAGAGTATATATGTGATAGGAATTGAAAGAGTATCTTCTAATAGATAAAATAGAATGTTGATTTTTTTCTGATTAAAATCAGATTGAAAAAGAAAATAGATGACTTTCGTAGAGTGTGTAGGTAGATTTTATTTACTCCTAGAATCACATCCACATCCAGAATGTATATTATAATCATAAAAGTGCTTTAGGATAAGTTCGATTAAAGTTTGTGAAAAACAAAGAATAGATTGATTCACTTTTCTACCAACAAATTACAACATATTCAATCGACCCCAGAAAACAGGTATTTATTAACTCCATTATAATTACATAAACCTGTTACTGAATCAAGGGAACGATGCCGACCTCGTAGTTTGCAAGCTTTTTAACAAAACAATAATTGTTTTTTTATTATTTTATGGCAATATTAAATCAATTTTCTAATTAATACAGATGTGAAATATCCGCGATGCTCATAGTATATATTTCTGTGCGTAAGACAAGCTAATTTAACCGTTTATTTGGATTGAACTGAGTAAAAAATGATTTGAGACTCAAGGTATTAAATATATTTACAGAATGAACTGAATCAGATGTAATCTCTATTGAAACTTGAAGTAAAATTATATTTTCTTCAGTTTTTCACACGAATATTGCTTTGAATTTAATCATTTGATATTGATCTCTAAAAATGTTTGCACACATTTTATTTTACATATATATCAGTGTAGAATATTGAGTAAAATTCATAATTTTTTCTCAACGATGTTTGGATAAAAGTTCTACTCAGGCAGAATGATAACACATTAGTCGTACTTATCATTAAAGAATGCATTATATCCATT
>CAJNOI010000737.1:0-27965 GCA_905250115.1 Adineta steineri
TACACGATCAACAGTAATTGATGGACGTTTTTTCATATCAACTGGTAAACCATTATGTAATACATGAATTTGATTTGGTCTTACATCAAGTGTACTAACAACTTTGAATTTAATTGAATCACCTTCTTGAACTCGTTGGGTATCTTCATAAAATGATGGTTGATCTAATTATAAATAGAGATAATACTTTTTTATAATCTAATATTAAACTTACATGAAATATTTTCTTGATCAGTAATATCTTCAATCATAACATTACTTAATCGTCTTTGTGCTGTTTGTGGTTTAAGTCTATTTTGATCATCATCAAATTCTGTAACAATATATGGTGTTGGTTGTTCATCAATTTGTATTTGTTCTCGTTCAATAACACGTATTAATGGTGTTCGAACAATTAAACCTTTAACTCTTAATTCATAATGTCCTGTATCATTAGGTTTTAAATGTTCAATAATTAATGAATGTTTTCGTCCATTATTTTCAGTTAATATATGAACATTTGATGTTGATTGTAATGGTTGATTATTTTTAAACCATTGTGGTTGTTCACCTTTAGGTACTTGTGGAAATTCACATTCAAGTTCAAGACGTTCATCCGTATAAAAAACATCTTTTGGTAAATCCATATTTTGTATAACTAATGGTCGTGGTTCAACAATTAATTCAGCTAATGGTACTGATTGACCTTGTACAACAGCGGTATATAAACCATGATCAGGCATTTTAATATCTTCAATTTGTACTGTGATTGAATTTGTTTTATAATCTTTTGTCATATGAACATATGGTTCATGTGTTATAGGATTTTCTTCATGAAATAATTCGATTTTATTTAATGGTACATCAAAATTAGGTGCTAATTCAAATGTAACAGTATCTCCTAGAAGAAGAAAAGAAATGTGTTTTTAAAAACGAAATGATAATTAATATTTACCTTCATGAACAAGTTTTGAAGCCACTTGTGATCGTAATTGTTGAATATTTGGTGTTTGTTGATATGGAAGAACTTTAATGGGTGGTGTACGTAAAATAGTATTCGAATTTTTAAGTTCATAAACACCAGCATCAGTTAATTTTAAATTATGAATTATTAATAAATCATTTAATGAATCTTTTTGTATTTCAGTATGATCATTTGGTATTATTAATTGATTATCTTTGTACCATTTATAATCTTTATTTATATTTGGTTGAAGAAATTGACAATCAATTCTTAATGTTTCAGTTTCATTAAATGTATCTTGTGGTAAATCAATCATTTGTATTTGCATTTCACGTGGTTGAACATGAAGTGTTATTATTGGTTGAATATTACCATTGATCAATGCACTATAATCACCTGTATCGCTTAAACGAGCATTGACTATATTTAAACGAACATCTTTAGGTCCATTTTGTTCAATTTTAAGATGTTTTAATGTTTCATTATCATAGATTATTGGTTGACCATTTTTAAATAATTGTACATCATGAACTGTTATTGGAGTTTGTGAAGCTATTTTAAGTGTAACATTATCTCCTTCTTTAATAGTACAAGTTTTTGTATCAATTGGTTGTACAGGAGGATTTGGTGTAATTGTATATGTTACAGTTTCATCAACAATTTCAGTTACATCTTGTTCTCGTTCAATAACATTTATAAATGGTGTGCGAACAATTAATGGGCCACTTTGAACTTCATAAATACCTAAAAAATAAAATTTATAATGAAAATTTCTTGTTACAAATAATTAACTTACCAGCATCATCTAATCGTAAATCTCGTACGATTAAAGTAACTCGATTACCAACATTTTCAATAGTTACTCGATCATTATTTCTAAGTAGAATATTATCTTTAGTCCATCGTGGTAATTCAGTTGGTTCATTTGTAAATTCCAGATCAAGTGTAACTGTATCACCAACAAAAAATGTATCTTGTTCAAGTTGCATTTCTTGAATTTCTGGTTGACGTGGTTCAACTTCAATTTGTGCTAATGGATGCATATCATTTTGTATTTGTACACTATATAAAGCTGAATCATCAAGTCCTAATGTTTGTAATATAATACGAAGTTTATCATCTTCACGTTTAATTAATATCTAAACAAATCGAAAAGATTAAAATTAAAGTTTACATATGGAAATATTACTTTGGGTTTTTCTGATGGCATTATTTTTCTTCCATTCTTTAATAAATGTATATCTTGAGGTCGAATATTAGGTTGTAAACCTTCAACTGATAATGTAACTGTATCACCTTCACGAACATTTTGTATTGGTATATCGGGTTGTTGTTGTTTTGGTAAAACTTGAATCATCGGTGCTCGAGCAATAACTGGACCAATACGAACTTCATAAATACCTGAATCTGTACGTCTAGCATTTCGTATAATAATTGTTAATGTATTATTTTCATCAATTAATTGAATATTTTCATTTGGATGAATTAATTGTCCATCTTTAAACCAATTTGATGTTGGACCTGGTCGTTGTGGAAATGTACATGCTAAACGTATTGTTTCACCTTCTTCAAATATATTTCGATCTAATTCAAGTAGAAAAACTTCTGGTTGACGTTCTTTAACATCAAGTAAACAAATCGGTGTACGTTGTCCTTGAATATCAATTTCATATAAACCACGATCATTTAATGCTAAATTTTTTAATTCTAATTTAAATTGATTACCATCAAATGATTTATGTATTTCAGGTTTATTTATTATTGGACGATTATCTTTTAAAACAGTTATTTGATCAAGTATATTTTCAGGTGAGATTTGTTGATCAATATTAACATCAATTTGAAGACTATCACCTTCAGTTACTGTACGTACAGGTGTTGGTTGAATAGGTTTTTCAATAATACGAATAAATGGAGTTTCAACAACAAGATAATCACTACGTAATTCATAAACACCTTCATCGCTAAAATCAACATTTTTTATTGTTAATGAATATTTTGTTGGACCATCTTGCATTTGACTTTCAATATTAACTAAATGACGATTTGATGATTGAATTGGACGACCATTTTTAAACCATGTTGGTTGAAGTTTTTTCGTTTTTATTGGTCGTTCAAATTTACATTCAAGTGTGATTGTTTCATGTAAATAAAATTCATCTTTAGGTAATGTTATTAATTGTCGTTGTATTGGACGTTTTTTAACAAATAAATCAAGTAAATCTTGTCGTGCTTGATTATTTATTTCAAGTGAATAAACACCTGAATCAGTTAAATCAACATCATTTAAATGTATAACCCATCGATTTAAATTTCCTATGGATGTATCACGTTCAAATTTAATACGTGAATAATCATTTATAGGATGGTTATTTTTTAATAAACGAAATTGATTTGGTGAAAGTGATTGAATATTTGTATCAGGAGAAACTTCAATTGTTAAAGAATCACCTTAAAATAAATAGAAATTAATATAAAAAATATTTATAAACGTTAGAGATGTAGATCTCGGAGTGAGTTATTGTAATATATGAATTATATATGTATATATTTGACGTCAATGACTTAACCTATGGACGAATTCTCTTTAAAATTTGACATTTCGTATGAGCATTGGATATTATCAATACTTTTAGCCGTACCCCCCTACGGTAATGGTAAGAAATATGTGCGTCAAAGTCTCTTCTAGTCGGAATTTTAAAAAAGTGGGGCTTATAAGTCCCACTTGATATTTAAAGGGTTAAATAAATAAAAATTTCAACAAACCTTCCATAATTTCTTGTCGTTGAAGTGTAGTTAAAGGTTGTAAAAGTCGATCAGAATTTTCATCATCAGTTGATAATCCCGCATCATCAACAACTTCTAAATGACATGCACGATAAATAGGTCCTAATGAAATAACATATTTATTTGAATCTTCTTTTTGTACATCATGTATTAATAAACATTGCATTGAACCTTCAGATATAATTTCAAATTTATTATTTAAATTCGGTTGAATTTCTTTATTTTCAAGAAACCATTTAACAGGTACATTTGGTTTATTTAATGTACAACTAATTGTTGCAACAGGTCCATCTTCACGTCGTTTCCAAATCAGATAAGATTGTGGTCCATCAATAAATTGTGGTGCTGATTCTTGTATTTTAACATCCGAAACAGTTATTAAACGATCTTCAAGACGACATGTATATGTACCCGAATCAAATTTATTAATATTATTTATAATTAATGTACATGTTTCATCAGCATTGATAATCATTAATGAATTATTTGTTTCCAATGGAATATTTGATTGATCTTTAAACCATTGTACTTTTTTTGGTTTACGATTTGTTTCACATATTAATGTTAATGTATCATGTTCATTTAAACGTATTTGTTTTGGTAATGGTTGAATTAATTGTAATTCACGTTCAAGTATTTTAACTTGACATTGTGTTGCAATATTATTTGCATCAATTATACATGTATAGATACCTTCATGATCAAATTTTTGTGCTTTTTCAATTGATAAACGATGTTCATTGGTTGGTAATGAATCTAATTTTGGTTTTAAAGATAATTTATAACCATTTTTCATCCAACTAACATGTGTAGGTTTATTTGTACGTGTAACAAGAACAAAATTATCACCTTCTTCACATAAAAATACTTCTTCAAGTGGTTGAATAAAATCTAATGTTGATGGTGTTTGTAAAACTTGTAAATTAGCTGTTGATGATTGATCACTTTCAGGAAATGAAACTGTATATTGTCCTTGATCAGATAATTCAGGTTGATGAATAAATAATAAATGATGTGTATTATCATTTGATATTAATTCATATTTTGTTGTATTATCAAGTTGTCGATTATTAAAATACCATATTGGTTTTTTATCTGTTGGAGTTGTTTCAATATCAAATTGAACCTAAAAAGAAATGTATATTGATTTATATCTAATTACTATCTTTTATTTCAAACCTGTGGTTCTTGTCCTAGAATACATCGTTGTGGTTCAAGATGTTTTGTTATATTAACAAATTTATCTTTAACTTGAACATAACATGATGTTAAATCAAGTTTTGTATTTGTTGCTAAACGTAAACTATAATAAGCTTGATCATGTACTAATTGACAATCATTTATAATTAATGTTTGTTCATTTCCATGATGTATGAAACGATATTTTGGACTTGAATGAATTTCTTGACCATTTTTATACCATTTAACATCAGGTGCATCACCTTGAAATTGAACAATTAATGTACATGTATCATGTACATAAATATTTTGATCTTGTAATGGTTTGATTAAACGACGATCATTTTCACTCATTAAATTCATTGATACTTGACATTCACTTGTTATTTGACCTTTACCAATAACACAACGATATAAACCTTGATCATCAGATGCTAAATCATGTATTATTAAAGCAACAACATGATGTTCATTGGCAAGTTCATATTTTCGTGATGGAAATAATTCGATACCATTTTTATACCACTGAATATGACTTGGTTTACGATTAAGTGTTGCATCAAGTGTTAATGATGTATCAGTTTGTGGAGAAAATTGAACATTTGATGGTAATGATTGAGTAAAACGAAATTCAGGTTCACGAACTGTTATATGACAAGTAGTTTCAAGACGATCACCAACAACACATCGATATTGACCACTATGTTCAGACTGTGCACGAGATATCTATTTAAAAAGAATTCAAATTTGTTATCTGTTCTATCACTATTACTATTTAATTATTTATTACATAGTGCAACACTTTGCATTAAAACAATCACGACAGAAAGTTTAATTTTCTTTCCTATCTCATGATTGTTACTCTTGTAGGTTTTTCGAAGCAGCAGGTATAGTATTGATCGGAATAGGCAAAATCTCAACAATTAACGTATACAATTCAGTCCAACAAACGGTTTCCTTTTTTTTTAAATGAAATGAATTGAGTTGCCCAGCTCTGAGTCATATGACTTCCGTTTTACTCCAAAGTATTCTCTTTTATATCAATGTCTTCAAATGATATATGAGCTATTCTAAAACTCCAGTTGCTTCCGTATATAAAATGACAGAGAGGTTGAGAACAAAGGCGAAAAAGTTAAAAAAATTTCTCTTATGTTCATAGAAAATTAATAAAATAGATATTCTATGACTCTATTCAGTAAAATAATTGATTTAACTTACTTGAAGTACATGTGTACATCCATCTGATATAGTTTTCATAACTTGATCAAATTGACTAATTTCTCTATTATCTTTAAACCATCGTATTTGATATGTTGGTCGATTTGTTCGACATTCAAGCATAAATGGTGAATCAACTTGAATATTTCCTGTATCATCATCTTCTAATAATTTAATAAATTTTAATGTTTTATCTTTATCATCTAATGTTAAATTAGCTGTTGTTATTGTATTATTTAAACAACATGTTATTGTACCAACATCAGATTCTTGTACATTAATTATTGTTAATTGTATTTCACGATCAATTAATTTTGTTTGATAACGTTCATTTATTGGTAATGGGTAACCATTTAAATACCATTGAACATTTTTTGGTGTTTTAGAACAGACACATGTAAACGTGACTGTATCACCTGAATGTACACGTTGATCTTGTAATGGTTTTAATATAAGTAATGGTTCAGGTGTAACATTAACATATGTTGTCGATTCAAGATCATTAACAATAACTGTATAAAGACCGGAATCTTCAGTACTTGCATCTTTAATAATTAATCGATGTTTTTTATTTTCTGACATTGGAAGAAATTTTTGAGGAATCTTAAATAAATGAAAAAAAGAAATATTATAGTTTGATTTATTTTTCAATCTTACTCGAATAATTTCATTATCTTTTTTCCATATCGCTTGTGTATCCATTTTATTCATTTCACATTCAATAATAATATCACGTCCACCAATAACATCAATTGATTGTGGTAAACGTCGAATAAATTGTAAATCTTCATTAGTTACTTGTACTTGTGCACGAGTCATAGCATTTTGTATACGACATATATATTCACCATTATCTTCAGATGTTGCATTTGGTATAATAAGTATATGTCGTGTACCCTGTGTTATCATATGATATTTTCCACTTTCATCAAGTTTTTTAGCTTGATTAGGTGCTGTTGAATAAATATCCGTTTTAAACCAAATAGCTTCACTTGCTGGTTGAGATGTTTCAACAACAAGTCGTAATGGTTTACCTTGTTCAACGCGTGTATCAACTAATGGTTGTGTTATTTGTACGATTGGTATTGTTTCAGTTACTTGTATACGTGATGTATTTAAACCATAAGGTTCTTCTCGATGAAATATTGGTGTTTGTTTATCATACGTTTCACTATCATAAAATTGTAAACGTTCTTCTGGAATAGATTCTTCACGATATGGTGCATGTTTTAATTCACGATGTGATAATGTTGGACTAAAAATAATAATAAAATATATAAAAGAAAAACTTTTTTTTTGAAATGAAAATCTTTTACCTCATTGGTATTTGCATTTCAACGATTTTTCTTTCAACGGATTGTCGAGCTGGTGATCGACTTGGTGAAAATGTAACGGATGAACGATGTCGATGATGTTCATCTTGTTCTTCATAAACAGGTGGCATTTTTGTTGTTGGTGTTATATTTGCAAATGTCATATTTGTTTTACGTGTTGGTGATGGCGATGGAGATTTTGAACTACGATCAATATAATGTCCAAAATCTTGTAATTGATTTGATGATTTATATGTTGTTGATGGTGAAAAATGACGTGGCATTGATAAACGTTCTCGTTCAGGACTTGTACCTGATGAATAACCACTACGAATATATTCACGTTGTGGACTTGGACTTGAACTTGGACGAAATGTTGCCGAACCTATAAGAAATAAGAAAGAATAAAACAAGAATAAAAAATAAATAAATTAATATATCTGACTTGTTTTAGTTGCTGTTGATGGTAAACGTTGTTCACTTGTTTCTTGTATTGTAATTTTTTTAGTTCGTCGTGTTTCTTCAACACGTGGTGATTGTTGTCGTTCATTATCTTCAGCTAATGATGGAACATAACGACTATGTGTTGGACTCATACTTGAACGATATCCACCTAATTCAGGTGTTCGACTTGTACGTGGTGAATCAATTTTCATATATGAACCAAAACGTTCTTCACTACGTGGTGTTCGTTCACGATGATCAACTGTTCGAAGTGTTGTTGATGTTGAATGACCTTCTCGTGTTACACATGTATAAACACCTTCATCATGTTCATTAAATTGTTTAACAACTAATGTTGTATGTTTATCATCACCAAGTGTTCGAAATTTATTACTTGTTGCCATTAATGTCGTACCATCTTTAAGCCATTGAAAATATGTTGAATCAAATGTTTCACAATTAAGTATAGCATCTTGACCACGAACAATTTCCATAAATGGTTTTAATGGTGAATAGAATGCCGCTAAAAGAAATCAGATAAAAAATAAATTTTAATTTTACAATAAAATAAATTATTTTTACATTGTTGTTGAGCATCTTCAATAATTAATTGACATGTAGTGGAAACAGTTGGATGATTTACAATAGAACATAAAACTTCACCTTGATCACGTAATTCCAAATTATCAATATCAAGAGTATGTAATGTTGAATTATTAAAATTTCCTTAAAACGAAATATATTAATTTTAGAAAAAAAACATTTTGGTTTTTCTTACCTAGTGTATATTTATAACTATTCTCAATAATTTTCTTTCCACGATGCATCCATACAACTTGACAAGCATTACTTGTTTCACATGATAATTTAACTGTTTCACGTGTATTTGCACGTGCATCCATTAATGGTACAACAAATATTGGCATTAAAGATTCAACAGTTAATTTTGCTTGTGATGTATTTAATCCAGTTGATGCTGTATATTCTCCATCATCACGTAAATTAACATTATGTATTGTCAAACGATGTATAAGACCATTAGCAAATGATTCGATAATATATTTATCTGATGGAATTAAATGTTGAACATTTGCTTTAAACCATAACATTTGTTTTAATGGCTTATTAAGTTCACATTCAAAAATAGCACTATTTGATATTGTTGAAGAACTTTCTTCGACAATTTGTGAACGCAAAGGACGACGAAATATAATTGGTTGTTCTAAAACGAAAAGAAAATTTAAGGAAAAAGAGTTTTTTGCTTTAGTTAATACCTTTAACAAATAATTGTGCTGTTGAAGTATTTTTATTATCAACACGTATTGAATATTCTCCTTCATCATTCATTGCAACTTTAGGTAAAATTAATTGACGTATAAAACCATGTGATGCAATTAAATGATGTTGTGATGAAATTATTGGTTGTCCACGAAACCACCATTCAACTTGAGCATCTTCTTTTGTTAATTGACATTCAAAAAATGGCTTCGTTATTTTCCGTTACTTCAATATTTTCAAGTGGACGTACAAAATCAGCAGCAGGTCCTTTAAAAAAAACATAATTCATATTTTCCAGAAAACAAAATAAGATATTTTTCTTAAACACAAACCTTGAACATTCAAATGAAGTGTTACACGATATTTATCAGCTTGACAAACATAATCTCCTTGATCATCGGATGAAACATTTTTAACAATTAATTCTCGCTGTAAACCATCATCAATACGTTTATATTTTGTATTTTCATTTTGTTGTCCAATAAATAATGCTTGATCACCTTTATACCAATCAACATTAACATCCGAACGTTTAACTGCACATGCTAATTTAGCTGTACCATGTTCTTCTGTTGATACACGTGTTATAGGAATTGGAATAAAAACACTCTCACGTTCTATAAGAAATAAATAAAAGAAAGAAAGTTTATTTTTCTTAAACAAATATATATATAAAATAAATAAACAAACCAAGAATTTGTAGATTTGTTTTTGAATTTGCTGTACCATATTGATTTCGTACTGTAATTTCATATGCACCTGAATCTTGTGGTAAAGCATCAGATATAACTAATGAATAATTTCCATTTTGATCATGAAATACTGAATAACGACCACCTGCTTGAATTTCTTGTCCATTTTTATACCTGAAAATAAAAGAATTTGATATTCATATTCATTTATTATATCTTTCAACAAACCAAGTAGCAGATGGCATAGGCGTTGCTGTGACAGTACATTTTAATGTAACAATATCACCAGCTTTGGATATCATTGGCATAAGTGATTGAAGAAAAATTGGTGCTCGACCAATATGTGGTGTTACTTTATATGCACCACCTTGATCATATGCCATTTCTGTAATACGTAATTCATCTTCGTTATCAGTTGTTTCTAAATTGGAAAAAAATAAATATTTATAGAATTAATTTTATGTTTCTTACCTTTTTTCGATTCCGGCGATGAACCTTCTCGAATAACTAAATCTTCACGAATAGTTCGTTCATCACTCATTTCTAATTTTCAAATAATCATTTTTAAAAAAATCGTTTTTTTTATTTTCTAAACTAACCTTCTTTGACGAATAATTTACAACTGCAAGTAACTGTTCCAGCATGATTTGAAATTTTTATCGAATAAATTCCTCCATCTTCAACAAAAGCTTCCTATAAAAACAATTTTATGATAAATAATCTTAACCATATTTATACAAAAAAATATACTTTAATTATTAATTTAAAATGTTTATCTTCTTGTACTTGTCTACAATCAGCACTATCTTGTAAAGGTATATTATTTTTAAACCATGTAGCATGAACTGGTGTTGTACTAATAACTATACATTCTAATGTGACAAAATCACCCTCTATAATTAAACGAAAAGAAAAAGAAATAAAATATCGATTGAATAGTTTTTAATTTAACCTGTAGCTAATGAATCATTTAATTTTTTTAGAAATTTTGGTTTGAAATCATCGTTTTCTCCGGCAGTTTGATAACTTGATTCACTTTCACTTCCAACTGAATAAAAATCCGATGCTCCCGATGTTGTTGTATGTCCGGATGAACGACCACGTTTTTGTTGTTCGGACATCTTTAAAAATCAAAAAAAATTATTTTCTTAATTAACAAAGAAATAAAACTTTACTGATGATTCTAAAACATCCACTGTTCGTTTTTTTGTTGCTGGACGTTTTTGTCGTGTATCATCATCTCCTTCAGCTGTTTCAATCATTTCAATTTCTTCCACAAAACCTATTAGATAAAAATAAAGATTGTTTTTTTTTGTATTTCTAGAGAAATCTATCTTACCAAGAGATTTAAGATTATCTCGTAACGATCTTACTAATGATATTTTTGAAAAAGTATTTCGAGCATAAAATGTAACACGTTCATTATCATTAAATGTAATTTCAAATTTTTTATCATCATCAGGAAAATTTTCTTGTATAAAAGTTATTTCATTTGTCTAAATAAAAAATAATTTAAAAAAAAATGAATTTTCTGGTTTGAAATATTTACATTATGTGCTTGTTTAAAAGCTAATGATTTTGGTTCTAATCTACTATCAACACGTTTACGTCGACATAAAATAATTTTATGACGATATAAATATAAGAATCTTTCACGTAAACGTGCACCATTTTCATTTATTGAATCAAGATCATGATCAGTTGTTTTAATTAAAACAACATCATGACGTTTTAAATCTCCTAATTCATCATTTGTAAATGGTAAATTATCAATAAGTTCAGTTGCATCACGTTGACGTGCTTCATTCATTACATTGCTTATCATTGTATAAGCTTGTTGAAATACTGAACTATCCTCTCGCATACGATTTGTATATTTAATCATTTCCTATTTAGATAGAAGAAAATAAATTTAAAGAGAAATTTTATTTTTGTTGCCTTACTTGTAAAATATTCTTATATTTTTCAAGTCGTTGTATAGGACGATTAAGTAAATTATTAAGTGTTAAATCACTTGTTTGTATACCTAATCGTTGTTTTAATTCATCGAAATAACGTTGAATATTTGGATTTGTTTGTAGTACATGTTCAGATCGTGTACGATCATACATATACTGAGAATAAAGATTTAAAAATTGATCTCGTCGACGTAAAAATACATAAGCCAATTCATTTGGATCATGTTCAATAGCATTAGTTAAATCGTTTAAGAATAATCTTTAAATACACATATATATATATATGGAAAGATTTATTTTATTTTATTTTATACATACACTTTATGGAATGCGAATATGTCTTCAATGTTGCTGAAAAGAAGATCTTTTTTTTCTTTGACGAACCACGGACATTCTTGACGAGTTAACTCATATAGATAAATTTCAATAATACGTTGAAGATCAGCAACATATGAACGTTCGCTTTCGAGAATGTCAGCGAAGGCATATCTTAATAAAACAATAATATTAGACATTGACAAAAAAAAATGATCATCTTTCCGATAATTAATGATTAATTTCTACTATCATATTATATTTACGAAATATTTTCTTAACTCTCTATGTATTCTTTTTTTTGTTTATTGATTGCAGTAGTTTTTGTTATTTTCAATGTAAAGATATTATTAAATGTTTGTCTTATCAGATATAATGATATATAGAAAATCCCTTAAGGATAAAAGAAGACATGTTTATTTTATTCGTTAATGACGACAAGAATTGTTTTAATTAGAAAAATCTTATCTTTTTTCTTTTGGTCTATATAGATCGAAAAATATTTTTAAACAATATTAAAACGAGAAAAAAATATTATTTTATATATATATGAAAGAAATATTTTTAGATTTTAATTCGATTCTCTTTTTTCTTTGTGTTTCGATTGATTGGTAATTCAATATATGATATTAGTGAAGTAGGTTATCATAAGAACTTTGTCTAACTATTCTCTTAGTAACCTTGATCAATCCATCAAAACAAACATCTAACTTTCTTATGTAATATAGCTTAATATTGATGCTTATCTATTGAGCTTAAACGTTCAGATTATTAATTCATTATCTATCTTACAAAATCATTTTTTAAACAGATAAATTAGTATTTTACCTTCGCTTAATAACAGCCTCGTCTTGTCGACTAGTATTTGTAGTACTTGGTACGGTTTGATCGCCTGGTTGAACTTCACGTGTGCTGCGTCGATTAATCTGCAATGAACGTGATTGTCGTTGATTATCATATTCATTGGTATCATGAAAATGATGTGGTTGATAGGGATGTCGTTGTTGTTGCTGCTGCTGATATCTTGATTGTGGTGATTGTGGATGCTGATGTACATATATCTCAATACCTGTTGGACTACCTCGTTCTATTTCATCTCTTATCGAATGAGCACTAGAATAATATTCTTGATGCCCTTTTGGAGGAAAATTTGATGATTGTCGACGACTCATACGATGTCGATATGATGGTTGACGATAACGGCGACAATTTATACAAGGACAATATTCACAATAATTTCGATATTCACAAGGTGATTCAGTGCGTGTATAACTATGATACTCGTGAGTTGTTACAATATGTCTTTGTTCGCTTACACTACGTCGATAACGATCACGGTCGAATACGAATGACGATAGATTTGCTAGATTCCACGTTGGCGACGACATTAATATAGATTATAAGATGAAAAAATTTCCGAATATGGACTGTTTTGCTATTTTGGTTTTTTTCTATTTTTTTTGTGTCTTCAATATAATTATTTTATCTTCATAAGATGACAACGACAAAAATGAAGACGACAGGCGAATATTAGTGATAACCACCCTCTCTTTTCCCTAGTCGATTTATACAGATGCTTCTTGCTTGCGTAACTTCACAATGACGAGAACGATAATCAAGCGAGGATATATGTTTCAGACAAGAAGACCCATAAAAAAATATAAGAGCGAGAAAAGAAAAAGAGAAAGCTATATCAGGTATAAGAACAACAACATCAATAACAACACCAGGCACATCATTTCATACCAACATCTTTGTCACATCATCGGCTGTCTCGGTAGCTTTTCATTCTCTTCTCTGCTTCCTATTAATAATAATACGGTTGCTTCTCGCTTTTTTTTTCTTCTTTATTTCTTATTAAGAGATAGAGAGGAGCAGGTTGGTTATACATCCGTCATGTACAATAATGAGAGGGAAAGAAAATCATCGTTCGTCTCTTTTCTTAGTAAATGCCTGAAGAAAATGTCATGTTTCCTTCTCGATTTCTATTCTGTCGCTTCCACTTGTTGTTTATCATCTAATCGAGTCGAAGGAGAAAGATAAATATGTGATGAAACATACATCAACGAGAGGCTATTGATCCATTATTTTTCTAACGCTCACGTACCATATCATTTATGTATATATATATATATATATATTTATATTTACATATTGCGCGCTAAATATCGACGAGAAAAAGTGGCGCTTAGTATAGTGTCCATACGCTTCTTTTCTCCGATTTGATGAGAATCGTTTTACCATTATTATACAGTAAGAATGTGAATGTAGCATCAGCATCAGCAACAACAGCAGCAGCAGCAACAGCAACGACGGCAACATCAGTAGTGATATGCGTAAGTAATAAAATAAACAAGATGAAATTTATATTTACTCACCTGTCCTATATTTGTTGATTTCTTTTCGAGAAAACATGCTTCAACCCAACCTATTTTTGGTCGTTCATCTTTTCGAGGTCGAGTACGAACAAGATATTGTGCGGGATCATGTGAATCAAGCACATCGACAAGTTGATTTTCAGCTAGTGCTATTCCATCAGGACGTATTGGGACATAATCAGAATTAGCATAATATACTTCCGCTTCCTAAAATAAAACGTTCATAAATCGATTTATTTGAGTCATAATATTCATTTAAGATTATAATTTGTATATATATATATATTAGATTACTGTATAAATAATGACTCATTAGTTAGGTGTTTTTCAGATGTAGGCGGGTTGTATCCTTGATGATTTGGCATCTTATACATCAGCATCTAATTAATTGTCAACTAGTAGATTTTCTTGACTGCTGTTATCTTTTATTTCCGCCTCTATTTTTGTATCTCTCTCGTCAATAAGAATTGACATGACAAGACAGAAAATACTATTACTAGCTATACATTTTATATTATTTTTGGCCTTATCTTTAAGATAATATATTTTAATAAATATCTATATTTATATACATGAAAAAATCTAATAACAAACCTCTGTCATTGTTTTTAAATCATCACTACTAGATGATGAATCTTGTTCTTCTTGATTAAGTGGATTGTATCGTTTGTCGATATTGCTAGTCACTACACCGGACTTTTTTGTAAATATTCGTTTGCTAGGTACAACTAAAAATGAAATAAGAAGAATATTGACTTTAGTATTTGTTAATAAAACTTAGCAGAAAAATCTTAACATAGAATATTTCCTTATAGTATCGATAGATATCGCTATATCATGGTTATAGAGTATATTCAGGTACAATGAGAACCAGATGATGGATAAAAGTTCTCATATAATGAAAAATGATAGTTGTCTGACATTAACATCGACAATGATTTATTAGTTCTTTATAATCTTTTTTAAACTATACATAGACTATTACAGCTGAAAGGTGGTGGTTTATCTAACTCGGATTCAAAGTTCATGTGAAAATATTAATTTCTTTTTTATAATAGAAAAAGATTATTCTTATATTGATACTCTCGAGGAATTTCATAATAACGTATTGTTGTAATTAAAAATAATTAGATTAGAAATAGGACTCAAAAGACGAAAGATTTCTATCGGACATAAGAGATTCATTTATCATGATGGATATTCTATCTTATAGATAATCACAATTTATATAATAAAAATATTTTTATTTTAGATTTAAAATAAATGATCTCGACAAAAATTCTCTCAATCAACTACAATACAATATTTATTTCTAAACTTAAGTATATTAATAAGAAAAGAAGAACAAGATCTTAGAATTTCTAATAAACTAGTGAATATGTTTTCTAATCAATCGGCTGTATTGAACAGAATAATATCATAATAGTGTTCATCTATAGAAAAGTTTTACGTAAGTTGTTTATGTTAAACTATCCAATATAATCTCAGTAAAAGAATTTCTGAACTATTTCATATAATCATCGTTAAAAGAACAATTCCATTAACAAGTATTGTCCTTTACATATTCACTAATTTATTAGAGATATTTTTCGATTAATTTAATAATTAATTACTTGTTCATTCCTTCTTATTATTGTGATTTCCTATATATAAATGATGATTTGTCAATATTTAAATCTTCTGATGATTTATAATGCAATCAATTTTAAGTATACTAAGATATCTTAAAAAATATGTAATATTATGTTAACTAAAATAAACATTTCGTTTCTGTCAACAATCCATTATGCACTTAGGTAACCTTTGCCAAGGCAGAAACTTCTGGTTTATCATAAAATTAACAGATGTTAGCAAGTTTTTTTTCTTCTTATGAAAAATAAACAATACTCATTCAGAAGTATATAGTTTAAAAATGAACTTAAAAGAGAAAAGAACAAGGATATGTTGTTTGAGCAATCAATTCATCTCTGTACTCTATGACCAAAGGATAACAGCTGTCTCATTATTCTTATAATTATATCAACATGAAATCAAATGATTTTGTTAGTTATACTTACTAAAAAAAGAATATTAGGTTTTTTTTTCTTGAAAAATTCATAACAATTACCTGTCTGTCAATTACATCTATTCTCTATAACAATATTCCCATACAAAGAAACAAAAATTGATGAAGAAAAATGCTATAATAAGAACACTACGCGTTTCTATGTCAGTCTTAGAATATGTATAATATATAGTCTTGACACTGATTGTTGTTCTCAACATATGAAACAAAAGCCCATCTATATTCAGCTATTTATCTACGTCTTGTCTTCCTATATATCTATTTCATACTCTTGTTAATATGATAAGTCTAATAAATACTTATTTCTTTAACTGGAAATCAATATCCTATTATAAATATTTAAATATTTTATTTATTCTTTTGCTTATTTATTGATTAGGTAGTTTATTAAAATAAAATCAATGAATATCTTTTAGCCTTTTTTTGTCTATTTTATCTAGAAGAATAACTATTTACTATATTGGCATAGAATCGATAAGAACTTACCCTTTTGTTATCTGCTTATCCGTAAAGGGAACAGAGAAAAAAGAAGAAAAAAAAAAGTTGATCGACCGAGAAGACGATGATATAGATAGTTGAAGGCAAATATATGTACTGTAGCCTTTTTTTTTTGTTTCTAGATGCTTTTCGACGTTCGTCAAACAGGCATAAAAGGCAACCGACACGCGTACTCAATTACTAAAGACAAAAAACGTCAACTAGAAATTCGACGAGAAACAGCAATGAAAAAACAATAAGATATCCGTCAATTTATAGGGATTAGAAACTGTTTCTATTGCTATCCTTGATGAAAAAGAACACATATATAGAAAATACAGAAAGAAACAAATGCTAGTTATCTACACCCATTTTCTTTGTGGTACCCGTACATTTCCTTTTCTTTTTTTCTTCTTATGTTACATATATATATATGTATGTATGTATATGTACGTACGATCTACCAAAGAGTAGGAAGCGAAAGCGAGACCAATGACTAATTTCTTTTTTTTTTTCTCTTCATATACATCGATGATTGTAATGGGTTTATAAGGAAACAACAACAACAACAACAATAACGACATCGGGCACTACTATATGTGTTAACGGCATGGATACTGAGGTTAAATGAGAGTAAGAAAAAAGCAAAACAGCGGTACTAATATCTTGTCTATTCCTTTTTTTTTCTTTGCTTCCTTATTGTATGTGTCTATGATGAGCATTTTTCTATTTCCTTATGATAAGAAATACGTGGGTGGGTCAAGATAAATGGGTATATATATGTAGGCAGAAGGTTTTTTTGATTTTTGCTAGAATTTTCTATTAATCATAAAATGAATAAATATGTCAATGTATAAGAAAAAAAACATTTCTTTGTCTTTTCTTGATTAGATAAAAGTTAATAACTGAAAACTAATCTCTTTTTATTGTCAATCTAATTAAGACAGATGAGGAAATAAACGAAAATTTCGAAAATTATTTTAGAAAAAGTAACCTTGTAAATTATTCGTGTCTATGTAAAATAACTAATAATAATATGGACCAACTAACATAGCAAAGAATAATATCTTAATTTTTTCTAGTTTGTTCTATTAACAACAATAAACAAGAATAAGAAGAACAGAACAAAAATTTTCTATGGTCTAATAAATATCATATGTGCTAAAAGAATGTCTTTGGGAAGATCAAACTACAAAAGAATATCAGCTATGATTACTTTTATTTATCTTAACAATAGGAATGTATTCAAAAGTATCATTTGAATTTTTACTTACTTGGTTGAATGGTATCGAGATTAGCTAAATTTGATAGCGTTGGACTCATATCAATATCAGGTACCATTTCAAGAAATTCTGGAGGTACATAACAAATCTATAGAAATAAAAAAATATTTAAATTATTCTGTACAAACAGAAGCACTCGAAGCTATATCAATGTCTGGAAATCTCAATGGTATAGAAATTAATACGATAAAATATCGTCAGTGGCGGATTTAGGGGGGGGGGCATAGCAGCGGTCGCCCCTCCCTTCCAAAATCCTAGATCCTCCACTGAATATCATTTAGCTTGTTACTTGTTTTTTCGATTCTATATTTTCCTAGATAATAATATAAGTCAATATTTAAATTTTCAATCAAACCTGATTTAAATTTTTCTTATTTCTAACAAGCCATTTATCTTGTTTATCAATATCGACTATTTCAACCATATCACCTTTATTCATAAATACATCTCGTGCTTCATCACGAAAATCATCTTTTAAGATAAAATCAGAAAAGAAAAAATCCTATAGAAAAAAATAATAAGTAGAAAAAAGAAGTAAATTTCATTTAATTATAATATACCACATCGGATTGATCAGATAATTTCAATTGACGATGTTGTCGTACATGTTTATCAATTAATTGTGAAGCAATTGATCGAGGAAAATCGACCACCTAATTATATACACATCAATTTAAATTTTATTTATTATACGCCGAAAAAAACGTCTCTTTAATTTTATGAAAATTATTAGAAATGAATGTACCGGATTCAACTCAAAAGTTATTGAAGACAATTCTACTATATATGTGTCTTGTTATTGAATATCTCAAAATAGAATCTATTAATCTTAATAAATTCTAATAAGTGTTAACGAGTAATAGTAATTTTTTCTGTCATTACAAATCGTGACGAATGAAAATAAAAATATAGTTATTTTTCTTTTTCTAGAATTCCTTATTGATTAATAGGAATATTTAGCGATTACATACAGCATTTGTATCAACATCTGAGACATTAGCCGAACGTTCTTCCATTTCTGAACTAGTTGATTCTGGTTCAGTCATCGCTAAAAAAATAGAATTATTTATTTTATTTGTTTCTATTGAATTTTATAGCATTAATTTACCTTCAACGGATACAACAAATTTACTATAAGCCGCTCCCATCATATTTGTAGCAATACAAGAATATTCTCCAGCATCCAAAATAGAAATTTTTGGAATTTCAAGATAATTTTCACCATTACGATCATAAATTCTATGATAACCATCATCTTCTAATGGCTTATCCAAACGAACCCAAAGAATTTGTGGTGCTGGATTACCTATTTGTATTATTATTATAGAATATATATATAATTAAATAGAAACAATAATATTTTAAATATATTTACCAATCACTTTTGAACATATTTGAAATTGTTCACCTTCGTGAACTGTACGATTTTTTGGTTTAATAAGAAATTCTGGTGCTTTGTATGTTTGTTGACTAAAACCAAAGAAAATATTTATGAATTCCTTCTTAATAAAATAGAAATATATATATTTACCGTGAGCCATAAGTATATAATCCTTCGACTTTCAATCGTTTAACTTTATCAACATTTTCAATAACTTCAATTTGACAATCGGCATTGATTGTACCTAATGAATTCTCTGCATGTATTGTATACAGACCTTGATCAGACACTAAAACATCACTAATTTCTAAGTGATGTACACCACGATCGGAATAAATATCAATACGATGATCTTCTCGAATATCAACATTATTTTTAGTCCAATGTATCACCGGTTCAGGAACACCTTTTTTTTAAAAAAAACATTATAATCAATAATAATAATATTAAATCATACCTGTAATGGAACAGCTAATATCAAGATCTTCACCTTCGGTTATTCGTACTATAGATGGTAATTTAGAGATAATAATTGGTTGTACTTGTTCCTAATTTTTTTGAAAAAAGAAATTGTATAGTATATTTAAAAAATATTCCTTTTTATTTTTATTTCTCACAAGTTCATTATTCTCCGATTTTTTAACCGGATCAGAAAAATCATATCGTTTCCATTGTTCCATAATTCAGATAAAAAAATCTTTTTTTCTCTTGATAACTATGACTTTATACAATATGATGTAACAAATAAATGACAATACATATTCACACAATTGGGATATATTTATATAAATACTGATGTCTAGGAAATAGCATGTGCAAGGACGATCGATTATAAGGTGCTACAATGATTCCCTATCATATCATTACTGTTAGTGATGAAGTTATTATCTACGATGCTTTAGGCAAATACAAGCCTGACATGTACATCATAATGTGGTGAAGATGGCTGCTATGTCACTATCAGTGACAATAGAAAATGAAGGGGAATCGAGAATGGTTGATCTTCATTTTCCTTTTTCTTCGCTTTATATTTGACATTCCATCTGCACTTAATCAGCCTCATCAAAAAACACGATAAGTAAACAACAACAGACGTCAATTCAATCGTGTAGATATTAATAATACATGTATATATATTTATATATTTGCATGCGTTGGTCTATTAATATTCTACTCTTAATATAATAAGTATTCTAGTTGATAACCAAGACTATTTAAAAACTATAACTAGAAAAATTTCATACTGACTAATGCAAAGTTTTAATGCATTATTGTTTAATAAAGAATATTGATCTGAATTAGTGACAAAAGATTGGAAAGAAATCGATGTCAACGTTATCAAATTGATATGTTATGGCATGCTCGATACGATTATTTATAATGGATGACAAAAAAACAAGCAAATACGTCAAACATCATTTGCTTTTTTTTGTAATCTAGCAAATTTCTAATAATCAGAAATGTTGTGTATTAAAGAAAAAAGTCTATCTTGCTAGATATATTGCAATTCGTTTATACAAGAAATAAGTTATCTAAGAATGATTATAAATGTATTCATTGAAGCCATTTCTGTTTTAGACAGTTGTACTCTCTCATGTCTGATAATGCTGTACATCCTTACATCTACGTATTATTTTATATGTATATACGCGTTACTGAGAATGTTTTATTCCCTATCAATAGAGCATAAATAATCTTCATTAAAATAGTATCACTAGTACTTAATAATTCGGTTATTCATGGTCAGTAAATAAACATGAATGACCTTTTATATCATTGTCATATTTTTTCTTTCAAAATATAAAAAGAAATATTGATTAACTTACTTCAATTGTACTGATATCTAATTTATTTTCTTCTACTGGTGTTATTGTGACTGGCGTTAAAATCGTAGGAGAAGGAATAATACTTTGCTCAAGTTCGACTGTTGCTGGTAAAGATAATTCTTTTCGTTTATTAGATTCTGGTACTTCTTCTGTTGTTGGAGGTAATTCTTTTCGTTTACTAGATACTGGTTCTTCTTCTATTGCTTTAATCGTTACTGGTAGTTCTTCTATTGTTTCAGGTAATTCTTTTTGCATAATAGATACTGGCACTTCTTCTATTGTTTTAATCGTTACTGGTATGTCTTCTGTTGTTGCAGGTAGTTCTTGTTGTTCGTTAGATGTTGGTACTTCTTCTGTTGTTTTAATCGAAACTGGTATTTCCTCTGTTGTTACAGTTGTTGTGGGAGCTTGTGGAAGATTAATACTATCTTCTAATTTAATAGTTTCCGTTATAGATGGTTCATTTTCTTGACTAGATGTTGGTACTTCTTCCGATTCTTTAATTGGTTCTTTTATTTTTTCATCTGCATGAACAATTGCTGCAGATGGATTAATCAGACTTTCAAGTTCTTCAGTAACTCTTGCTAATTTTGACATAGGCATATTAATATATCGTAATGGTGAAGCACTTCGATCACGTAAACGATTATTTGATGGACTTAATGCTCGACTCGGACTTGCATTACGACTAGGAGATGGTGACTGAGATCGTTTTCTCCCTAAAAAATATTATTTTTCCTGTACTATGATTATATAAAAAAATCGAATTGCTTACTTAAAACTGCAAGAAATCCAGTAGTAACTGATGACCCATATTGATTTGTTGCTACACATCGATATGCACCTTCATCATCTGGTACAATATGTCTTATAGTTAATAAGCAAATGCCTGTTTTCGGATTTTCATCAATTGAATATTTTTCATTATTTGATTCAATTTGTTTATCATTAAAAAACCATGATATTGAATAAGGTTCATCTTCATTAGTATTATCAACATCCTGTACTGTACATGTAAATGTAACAGTCTCGTTCTCAAATGCATCTTGTGAAGTAAGACGACGAACAATTTCAGGAGCCGCTAGAAAATCGTTTATATTCATATTTAATTAATTTATTAAATATAAGAATAAAAAGAAAAAGAGAATTTTAAAATGAATTTAATACAAGAATTCTCTTTTTCCATGTAAAATAATAATAATTATAATAATAGTAATAATAAGAGTAATAATAAGGTTTGGATATGAATAATTATAATACTAGCTGGTATTGATAGATAACGATAGGGAACGAGACTGTTTGTCGTCTTGTCGCGGAAAATAACTGACGACAAAAATCCATGCGGTTTTATATGTTTTCTTTCTCATATGCTATATTTGTACGGAGTTAGTGACGATAGTACTAGTTTATGTTATGGTATGCATACTCATTCATTTAGTCCCATCGTTTCCGCTGACGTTATGACAGAGTTGACGAAGAATGTTCTATTTATTTCTTGTTTGAGACACAAAAAAAGAAGGCGACGAGAAAAGGAATGATATGTATATGAGCGAATATTGATGGTTTCCCTCCAGGAAAAAAGATGTAAAGATATATGATAGAAACAGAAAATCCACTACTACGTATACGTTGATATCGTCTTTTCTTTTCTCCAAACGAATAACAACTCGACTGTTTTCTTCTTATGAGATACCAAGCATAAATAAATCATTGAGAGAGTAATGATTTGTATACTGCCATGGTAGACTGACTGATCAAGATTTTATATTCATGTAAGTTTATATTTAGGATTATTTTCGATGTAGAAAATTATTATTATCCAATGAGAAAATTAAAAGTATTAGAATTTTTTTCATAGTGAAAAACAGTTTCATAGAAATTCTTACAAAATTTGTTTATAAGAAAAACTAGTTTTATAATTATAGC
Organism: Adineta steineri; assembly: GCA_905250115.1. Classification (NCBI taxonomy): domain Eukaryota; kingdom Metazoa; phylum Rotifera; class Eurotatoria; order Adinetida; family Adinetidae; genus Adineta; species Adineta steineri. The sequence goes on from CAJNOI010000737.1 coordinate 23,464, forward strand.
AAATGGAGATAAAAGCATCATCGTAAGGTCAAGTCTGTATTTATGTATTCTGAGATTTTCTCAACAAAAATGTCATTGATCAATGAAATTTTATCTGGGGACTATTTCCCTAATAGATTTGACGCGACTTTTGATAGAAAAGAAAATACGTTCTTCTTCTAAGTGTTTTATATATATATAAATCTAATAAATATTAATTTTAATTTATTTTCTTTTTATAGAATATCTTCGTTTCAGATCTATGTCTAGAGAATGTTTTAAATGCTACAATCAGATATTCGCCATTGTATTTTTTCAATCTAACCATAGTAATCTTTCTAAATACATATAAATTACTCATGCCATGAAAAATTAGCTACATCAATAGATAATTACGATTTACCGAATTTCTATACGCATTTATTCGTGATTTAAAAATCAGTCGATTTACGATATGGAGTCGGTTGTATAGCATAGTTTATGTAATACTTCTATCTACCTAATTAAGATTACAAGTTTTTATGGATCAAATACGATTCTTTTACATAATATTTTTGTTTGTACAGTCACGATCATTATAGAAAACTGCAGACATTCAGAAAATAACATTGATTGTAGCGACATAAATGGCAACTATGTTGCTTGCATAAAATAAAGACAAATAGGATCTGTTTTAATTCGAGGCAATCTAAAAACTTTTAGAAACTTGTGTACTTTCTCAGCATAATTTTATTTTCATATAAATAAATTAACAGAGTAATTTGTAAAGTTGTCGTATAACTAATCTAACTAGTATTATACCAATAGAAAGGAAAAGTTTACCTATTAAATACAGATTTAAATAAGAAATCCTCACTCTCCTTTATTAATTACGACATATATATGTATCATTAATATATCTAATGTTTATTGGTAGTCATCAATTTCTCGTTTTCTTAACTGTTGCCTATCGTTTAACAAATATCGCTATTAAAAAAATACAACTATTCACTGCAATTGTTAAGTTAAACAAAATCAGTATTCTTAAATAGAATTTCAATCGATGGTAATATAAATACAGTACAACCATTAATGAAATTAATGAAAGGAAACTGATCCTATTCTAAATGATAGTCACAATAAATAATGTTCATTATTTGGAATCATATCTTGATGATTATATCAACAAATAACATGTACATATAAACAATACAATCTTATTAATAACTTTTACATAACAGCTGTCATCAACGAATGTTTGATCAGCATCAGAACATTTCAAAATCTATTTTACAATATGCAAATAAACAATCAGTACATAATATTATGCACTAGAACAGTACAAAAAAACTACTTCCCTTCTAATTCTTAATATCAGAAATAACCTTTGTTAGCTTCTAATAGAATATTTCGTACATATCCAAGAACAACTCGTCGCCAAAAATATCAATTATTCATATCTATAATATCAATCATCTAAATTTACTTTCTCAACCTTCGATTAATAAATGTAAAAATCAGTTGTCTCTCTAATATTTTTGTACTAGGTAAGATCACGTTTCAATATAAAGAAAAAAAACTAAACTACTCTCTGACGCTACTTGACAAGCGATTAAACAAGAAGAAAAGTATTTCGTATATATTTATTTAATATGAATAATCTTGTTCTTATATGTAAAGTTATATAAAACGATAAAAATATTATCGAAAGTTCTATACAGTAAAAACAATGTTGACAAGCAAACTTCTGATAGTATTTCTTCTTATTCTAATGCCATCAATAATCTATACTCGTGGTACAAGTTCTATTTATAGTTCTCCAAGTAGTAGAAGAAAAACAAACAAACAAATAAATATTTTTTTAATGATAATTATTTTTAAATCTTTTTAGATATGGATAGAATATGTGATAGAATAATTCAACTTAATGGGGATACATTACCGGGTACGTTTTTTAGTTTGTCATCTGGGAATTACGCACAAGATTCTGACTGTTTATTAACAATCAAAGGAGCGACGATCAATCAACGAATAATTATTGTAGTTGATAAAATGGATATTGATTGTAGTGGTGATAAATTATTGATTTATGATGGAAAAAAAGATCAACAATTGTTATTAAATAAAAATGAAGCATTACAATGTGGTACAAAAAAATCATATTATAGAGTAAACTAATCTTTGTCTTTATTTTGTATAATAATTTTTCTTATTTTTAGACAATACAATCAAATACGGCAGTTATTGAATTTATTTCGAATAGCGATGGAAAAACTGGATATGGTTTTATTATTAATGTGGCAATTAATTTTCGTATGTTATTTATTTATATAATTAGAATATGTTTGTAATTTATTTTTTTTTAGCTGTTAAAACATGTTCACAACTTGATAATCTTTATCGATGTCGAAATTATTATTGTATATCGAATATATTTAATTGTGATGATCGAAATTGGTGTGGAGATGATAGTCAACGATATTTATGTCGTTAAATTTTTATATTAAAAAACGAAGAAAAATAGATTCCTATTCAATATATATTATTGTCTCTTTTTTATTTTAATATGAATATGTATAGAAGAAAATAAGTTTAACTTACGAGTATCATCGTCAAATAATAATTGTAATTTTTTACGTGTAAGATTATTATCATCAGCCATTATTTATCAATAGATATTATTGGCGTTTGCTTCGTTCAGATAGAATATTGAATCAAGACAATGATCTCATTAGATATTATATTGTTACGTATTCTTTCTATTGGATATACATATGAGAGAGATTCTTTCATTTCCGTAACATTATCATCGTCGTATCTTCAAGTGTTGTAATACTAGTGGCAGTAGAAGTGGGAGAAGACAGAACAATGTTTCACTGACAATCGTGTGGGAACGGGGGCGGACGAACAACAACAGAGAATGTTTTTGTACGCTACCGAACACGCGATAAACTAGCTCTGTAGACGTATGTAGCCATTGAGTTGAAGATATTTCTCGGATCGCATGTATTGTACTATTTTTCTTCTTCTTCCTCTCTTATGTTTATACCGTTTCCTTTTTTTTTCCTCATACAGATATATGCGAGTGTTACTATCTTTTCCAAGCAAATACATTTATATATATATATATATATGCCAGTGGCGATAGCAACAACACAATGACCATAGAAAATCATATTCTTTTTTTTTTTCTCTTTATAAGTAGCAGAAGATAAATCAAGTAGTTCACATATAATTACACACATGGGAAAAATGTGAAGAAATCAAAACAATCCATCCTATATTATTGAATTAAGATTCACCCTAAAATAAAAGAATATTTTAGTATTTATTAATTTCGAAGATATATTAAAAAATTATACCATGGCTATTTTCCGTTTAAGTTCCATCATACGTAGAAGATCTCGCCAATATTTTAATTGTTTTGTTCCATCAATTTGAACATCTTTTGTTTGTTTTTGTCGTTCTCGATTATTTTTAACACGTACTTCACAATCATTTATTTGTTTATTAAGTTGTTCTCTATAAATTACAAAGAATAAAAAAAAACATAATTAATTCTAATCATATTAAACCTATTTGATTTTGTAGCTTTATCTTTTGACATATATGAACTTTGTTCATCATTAGCTCGTTTTAATTGCACTGCATTAATTAACATTTGTGCTCTCAATGTATGAAAACGAGATTCTTGGGCATATTGCTCTTCATAAAATCCACGAACTTCCTATATAATAAGAAAACGAAACAATATATATTCAAATATAAAACTATATAGAAACTAACTGATTCAAGTGTTGATCGACTGGTTTCAAAATTAGCATTAAGTGCATCGTATCTACTTTTTTTTGCTTCATATTCATTTCGTAATTCCTAAAAATATGTATAACGAAAAAATAAATTTTATGAAAGAAATTAAATCTTACTTGTATTTTAGCTCGTAATGGTTTAACTTCTTTAAGAATTGGATCAAGTTCAGCTTTTTTTGAAGATATTCGATTATTTAAAGTTTTAATTAAACCTGTTATTTCATCTAATGTTTTGCCTTTTAATTCATCTTGTTCCATTTTCATTGTAGATAATTCTTCAAGACGTTCTTGCGTTGAAAAATAACCTTCAATACCTTGTTTACGTTCTTCCATACCCTAAAATACTTTTCATTTAAATTCATCAAATTAAATCATATTCTATTACCATTCGACCTTTGATTTGTTCAACTTGTTCCTTAAGAAGTTCTTCTGTCCGTTTCAATAATTGTAATTCAGCTGTCATATCATTAATTTCTTGACGTTTTCGTTTATACGAATTACTTTTATGTCGTAATACATTAACATAACGTTGAAACTAAACAATAGAGATTAAAAAATCGAAGGAAACAAATTCCTATTCAATAATACTTCTTCTCCTTGTGGTATTTGTCCACTCGATTTTGCTGTTGAAGACGCACCAGTTTTACCCATTGGTAGATTTTGACCAAATTGTTTCTCAAGTGCATCGTTTTCTGCACGTAATTGAGTTAAACGTTCAGCAGCTTGTTCTTTTCT
>CAJNOI010000738.1:0-27961 GCA_905250115.1 Adineta steineri
GGATAAAACAAATTAGGATCAATTTTCCAATGGCGATCGTCTCGAGCAAGAGCAGATGATGGAATAAGTACTTGATCGCCTTTGTAAAGTCGAGTACCACTTGACGGAAGGCAATCATCGACAACTACTGTACGACTTGTTCCATCGGTTGTTGGAGAATAACGAAGAACTTCATTAATAAAACAATCCAAATAAACAAATGAATCAAGATGATCAAATGATAAATATTGTCCAGTATTATCATCTATCAATTCTTTCTTGATCTTTTCTTGAATACGAGGATGTTTACTTAGTTGATAAATACACCAAGCAAGAGCAGTCGATGTTGTTTCATAACCAGCAATTAAAAACATAAGCATCTCATCAAAAAGTTCTTTTCGGGAAATACCTATCAATTTTTTTTGATGATTTCTTAATAATTATCTATTTATATCAAAGATAAAGTTTACCTTTTTTGTCTTCTTCTTTTTTTACTGCTTCTGCTTTTTCATCTGTTTGTAATGAACTAACCAATGAAGCGATCAATGAAATTTTCTTCCGTTCTGTTCTCGAATCTAAGCTTTCAGTCAATTCTTGTTCTACCATATTATTCAAATACCGTTCGATGGTGGTGCGTGCTCGTTGATATCGAGGATTGTATTTTAAATAAGTAGTTGAAATGATACTAGGTGCGTAGGTAATCATTCGAAATACGTCCACAATATATTTTAGAGCTTCAGTCAGTTCATTCTTATTTTCTGAAAGATTCTCATTAATTGTTTCCAAATCGTAATCAAAAGCAATCATTCCAAAGACTTCAAGTAGAAGATTTTGACATTGTTCAACAATATCAGTATGCACATGTTCAGATGACTGAGTGCGCCACCGATCTAATAGTTTGTCCGTTCCATCAATAATTATATTTATATTCGAAAGAATTTTATTACGACGAAATAATGGCATAGTGATTGCACCATGTCGTTTGAATTTAGCGCCTAAATATCACAATGAAAAAAAAATCTTTGATAGAAACAAAAGAAAAAAAAAGCATTACCTATGTTACAAATAATACTGTCAGGAACCAATATACTGACCTTTTCTAAAAATATACTTCCTTGATCATATTTATTTCGATTATTAAAAATATATTGAACATCATCAATATTATGTACGATAGTATATCGTGTAAAACCCACCCAAAATAAATAAATATCACCAAAACGTTCTTTGTAAGATATATAAACGTCAGAAATTGGTTTAGAACCAAATAATAAGCCTGATTGAATTAAATTTCCAAAAAAAGAAATGTGGTGGTTGACCAGGCACTGGACCACGAAGTGTAAAATATTTCAATTTCATATATATTAGCCATAAGATGGCGAAAAAAATAACTAAGAAAACGAACATTTACGATTGTGTTGTATGAGAAAGTGGTTATGTATAAATATGTGATACTAAATGAAACGATTGCGCGCACATGTTTCTTTTCGTTTTCTTTCTTTATCGTTTCCTCTACACGCACAGAGCAGACGAAGTCCACTCGATCATTTACAAATAGACAGAGAAGCAGAATGAATGAATCGACAAATATATACCTAAAAAATATTAAAATCAATGCAATTTAAGGATCAATTTTCTTTTTCTTATTAAGAGTGTGTGTGGATAATGAGTGAGTCACTCGCACCCACACCCTCAAGATGAAAATTATCTAACCATAAGTTGTTTATGTTGATGATGGATCTAATAATTTCCTATATAAAAATGTGTTGTGCTCACATAATCATTTTGTAGAGGATCAACGTAAGAAAAATACCAACACATAAAGATATGATTAATGAATCGTATTATTTTTTTATTTTCTTGGTATATAGAAGGAGAAAAGACACAAGAATAATTTGCTTCTAATAATGAATGTTTCACGTTAAACATAGATGCGTCCTATCAAGAATGGTGAAAAGGACATTAGAATAGCATGTATAGAAAAAAAAAGAAATAAAAATAGATTTTTTTAGGATTTTTCACACAATAATCAATTATAATCGGATTTTTAGCTATTTGTTTACGTGGGAGACTGAGAAACGAAACATTGTGGCAATATATATCTCATGCCATAAAGAATGCTGATTCCGTTTCATTTCCTCACGTTCTACTGATATGGTTGAGTATCTCAAGAGTGAATATTGTAAAGAGAAGGATGATTCTTGTTTTATAAAAGAAAGAGAATAAAGAATGAAAAAGAGCGATAACACGAACGAGACCTGTTAATATAAATCCACATGCGAACCTCGGTACGATGCTTTGATATTCTTTTATATTTCGATCGAAATTGTTTTAATATTTCTCTTTTTTCTCCTTCAGTGATTTTTAGTTTTTTTTTCTTAATTCAAGTGAAGCGACAAGGTTTTTTTGTACATTCATTCTCTCAAAATAACATCTATTGATAACGAAAGAATCCACTAGTTCTTAGTATTCATCGTGTATATAAGTTACTTAAAATAAACTTTTTTCATTTGATTCAGCATATATAACGAGAAGTTTTTATACACACTGAACAACTGCAAATAAGTATAAAACAAATTAAAGTAAGAAAAAGTTGATTAAGCCAGATAATCTGAAAAGTTGTTTTATATGTTATTAATAGTTTTCACAAAGGTCGTTTTAAAGAAATTTGAACTGTATTTTAAGGCGGTTAATACTAATATCACTTTAAAGTCTATATAAGTATGTGAATTTTGTCTATTTTTCACTTGTGTTGAGAAAGATTGATATGAAAATCTGTCACATTATGTAATTACTATTAGTAAAATTAGATTTAATTTTTTTATAGAATCTATGGAATTGTCGAGACCATCACTTGTGTCTATCTGTAATGGTGATGAATGCGCTTTCCTTTCTTGGTCGTCGGTAATCAACGCGACTCAATATGAAGTTGAAGTTAAACATAATAACACTGGAGTAACAACTCTTTATTGTACAACTTCCACAAGTTTCTTAATCACAAAATTGGAAAATGGAGAATTTTATATAGTTCAAGTAACGGCATTAAATAATATTGAACGAAGTGAATCGTCTATTGGTGTTATGTTAAGACCAAAATTACGTCAATCTTTATCTAAACTTTTCGCTAGGTCCACTGAACAACAAGGTCGAATTAGACTACAATGGACGTCTACTCCAACTGACTGTGGTTTTCAAATCGAACGATGTAATATTGGTGATACAAGCGGATATAAGCGTATCGCATGGCTTCCATTTAATAACATAATGGTATATGAAGATCAAACTGATTGTCTGCCAGAATGCCTTTGTCCTGGACATTATTATACAGTTGCATTTCGTGATACAGCATGGTCATCTGGTGCAGGAGTATTAAGTAAAAAAGTTTTTTGTACGGTGTCGTCAAATTCAAACTCTATTAAAACATCTCTAATGCTGCCAAATGAAATATCAGGTTCGTTAAGTTTTTTCCTCAATATTGTTTTGAATTTTTTACAACCGACGCGTTCTCTAGTGCTTCTACAGCATCTTTTATCACCATCATGAGAATGGGTGCCGGTATAAGTGTAGATGAGAGTGTGTGTGGAGTGAAAAAGAAACGGACTCACATCTATATTTACTATATTTAACTCACACCTATTACATTAACCATGCCCCCGCCTACTAAATCCATCCCATCCCCAACGACGCTCATCCACGTCCGCATTCACCCTTAAGAGCTCTACTTATGTTACAACTAACTTTTCTCTCTTGCTCTGTGTGAATATATGTGTGTATATATCCATTCTTCTCTGTTGTAGGTAGAGGTTCATCATATGGTACAAGCAATGCAACAATAATACACATCATAAAGGTACGAGTTCGTCCAACAGAGGCCATATGCCAGTTGGAGACTTCTGATGAAGTCCTTATTGGAGATTTTTTGACTGATGTTTGGTTGAAATCGGGTCTTGATCAGCCGTCCAACCATTACTATCTGATGTTTGCCGGACAAGAACTCAACCTCGATGAGACCATAAGAAATTCGGGTCTGCTTGATGCAGTAGGCTGTAATGATGAAAACTGTCCTGAACTACGATTAAAATTCTTATATAAACTTGATGAATCGGCTCATCTTGCAACAAATATCGTACTTACTTCACTTGAAGAACTTGTTTATAAAGATGTTTTCGAAATATCCTATTGTCCAACACAACAACAGATCATGCCTGAAATCTTAGAACCATCGGTGAAAAGAATTAATGAAAATAAATCACAATCCTTAAAATATTCATTAAATCTAATTTCGATGCCTGTTTTTACGAAACAAGTGATCGATGAGTTGCCATCATTGTATGTTACTGTACCACTCAAACCAACTGAATTTGACTCGAATGAATTTTTACAATGCTTAGCCAAGGATCTTGAAATTGATCGAAATGATATGTTTTTAATGAATGTTCAAGAGGGTAGTACCAGATATCAGATCAAGTTCAAAACTAAAATATCATTATGCCTAGAAAAAATGAAAAAAATTGCTGAGAAAATAAAGGTGATCGTTCTTCCATCAAGCAAAAGCGCCGAGTTCATTGCTAGACAGAAATCATTAGGAAACATTGAAGAAATTCCGAGAATTGATATCAAATTAGATGACGTGGCTGAAAATGCAGACTCTGTCTTGGCCAAAACATTGGCATCTGATGATATCGATGCGACTCTTGCAATTATGCAGCGACCAGCAATTGTTGATCCACCTATATGGGAATACCTCACTCAGAAGAGTCGCAAAATTAGTAGTGGCATTTTACATGCTTTTCAAACATCGCCAGTTGAATATGTCATTGAAAGTATGTCACTTGTTCATAATGAAGAACTTTATCACAAATACAACAATTATGCAGTTGAGGGTGAAGAAGCGATACTCTTCCATGGAACGAAAACAGACTATCTCGACGGTATATTTAGTACGAATTTTAAGACTTTTTATACAAGCGGTTCACATCATATTACCGATTCAGGCTAGTACGGCCAAGGAACATATTTTAGTAGTTCACCAAAATACTGCGCTAGCTACGCTGGATCGAGTTATAACAGTATCACGTACTTAATATGCAGTCTAGTCAAACTCGGTAAAGTATACCATGTTAAAGATATGTTATATCAGGGGAAACCGATGCGTTCGGACGCGGACACTCATTATGTGAAAGTGGATACATCTGGTTCACCAACTAATGCAAAGCATTCCTTCTTCGAAGAGTTTGTTATTAAAAAGAGCGATCAGATTCTTCCACTCTATCTTGTTGGGCTACGCCGAATTCATCGTTTTGTTCTTTGGCGGGATGCCAAAATTAACAACAGTGAAAATGGTACTCTGTTCAACCAGATGAAGCAACGCTATAGTTTTAATGTATATGGAAGTGAAACATCTCTTGAAGCACTCACTATTCTCGGATGCAAGCTAGCTGATTCCTTCATGCAATGTGTAGTTGTCACAAATGGAGCCGATAACGGTAAAAATTTTGCACAGGAATGTCGAAACATACGGCCATCGGTGCCAATCATTGTCTTTTGCGCAAATGTGGATTATCACAAACAATGGGCAGAAAATATAAGCGGTAGTGACCAACCGCAAATTCAAGTTACCGGTAATTCAAGTGTCGTGTTCACCTTTATCAACACTAACTTTCCCAGTGGAGATGTCCCGGACAAAAACTGAAAACAACATATTTTATTTTACTTTTAGAGATTCATAGCCTTTTATTTAATGATGAAAGTTATAAAGAAAACGGGAGCAAGTCAAAAACATGATTTCACATGAAAGCTGATTAGGAAGAAAGAAACGGAGGGACGCATGACAGCTGTCTTATGTCTCAGAAGAGATTTTTATAAGGTTTATGAGTGTGGATGAGGATGAGGATGGAGGGTGGTATAGATGTGAGTGATAATGGAATGGATCACTCCGCATGTCGTCTTTTTTCTTGAAAAACGTCGATTCAAACTGATTTCTCATTTTCCATCATTTATTTATAATTTGTTTTATAAGACTGATGTTATCCGTCTTGAAAACGTTAAGTTTTACTTTAACAAATAAGTTTCAGTAGCGCACAACATAGTATTTTAGATTCGCGTTAGAATTTTCCATATTGGTTAATATGTTAGCTGATAAATATTTTTTGTGATGCCATCTTTAATATTTACTCAAAGTTGTAAACTAAGCAAAAACAACCGATGTGGTTGGTACTGGCGGTCCGAGCGCGTTTACATATAGGAGGAGACGCGTTTTTGACTCCAATGTGACAGTTTTGTAAGAGTTAAAAAACATTTTGGCAATGAGACGTGATAAAAATAAGATATGAAAGAAACGCCGTTAATCGACAGCTTTAGGTTGGTTTTAGTGGCATGAGTCAACATTCATACCCCACTCTATACATCATTCAATAGAGAAAATAAAGACCATGCATTTGATATATAAATCAAATTACAAAAAATGAACATGAGTGTAAAGACTGCTTAGATACATGTTACATACTATAGCCCTGTAATGAACAGGTCATGTTCAACTTCAAATTAGTCACGCATAGTCAAATTCAAAAGAAACGGTGTCAGTGGAACGATCAGAACTCAATATTGTAGGAAAAGAACGGTCCTGGATGACGGACCGATTTCCTCCTTATTGTCACGCCTCATTTGTTTAGGAAATACTGTTCATAGCAACGAATTTATAATGAAATGAATTTTTTACGCAATTTTAAAGGAAAAATTTTAAATTAATAACACTAAGCAAAGTTGATAGTGAGTCAAATGAATGCGAGTGACCTTGAGAGTAATCGATGAATATCGTATACCTATTTGTGTTTCGTTCTATCTATATATTCATTGAAAGTGCTAAGAAAAAACGATATTAAAAAGTTTCATTTCTGACACCTTCTGACTACATGGTTATTAAATTGATACGACAAACTATTACTATACAGTATTGATATGTGTATGAAGCTCTTGAACAATAGCATTTCGAGATACGTAATATTGAAATGAACTTTTATCGATGGATCCTAGACAAAAAAAATATTTAAAAAAAAAAGTATTATCAAAAATCGACGACTTAAGATTATATTTAATGTGTTAAAAAAATTTAATTAAATATTCAAAATGTATGTGATCAATGACATTTTTCGATTCTCTATTTGATACAAATCATTGAATGAATATTACAATAAAATAATCCTGTGTTCTTAGATGCACTTATGTATTTAAATGTTGAAATGAATAAATAATTGTTCTCATACTTTAGTTCTAATGTAAATATTCACTTTAGCTATCGAATATACATATTGTATAAGTATAGAAAAGAAAAAAAAACGTAACTTTCATGTGCTTTATGATTCAAACGCACATTTCATAACACAGTCGTCAACCACATGCTTTCATTACCTTTTTTCTTCTTGTTATAACAACAAGTATGGTAAAAGTAAGAGGAACATTTTTTGATAAAGATTAGAGACATCTTATTTAACAACGGATTTTTTACTTTTTTTTCGATATCAAAACGACAATTCATATAAACAATTTACTTGTAGATCGTAGTATATAACTTCGTCAATGCCATCTCAAGATTCTGATGAGACTATTGAAAAAAAATGATTGGAATAAATATATAGAAGCAGTTAGACAAAATAACATAAATTTAGTCGATCAATATATAAAATGTGGTGGTGATTTAAATTATCCAGTGGTACCTCAAGGTGCAATACATTGTGCGGTATATTTTGATTTTATCGACATCGTGAAGTTATTACTCGAAGCTGGAATCAATGTTAATCAACAAGATGAAGATGGTGATACAGCGTTACATTATGCAGTTGGTCAAACAAAAAATATTGAATGTATTAAACTATTATTACATTATGGAGCTTGTCCACTTCTTCCAAATAATTCATCAGAAAAAGCGACACCTATAACTGTGGCTAATCGTGCTGATGATAAACAAATCCTTGACATATTAACAGAAAATGTTAAACTCACCAAAAATTTATGTAAGGCAGCTGAAGATGGAAATGTTGAACTTGTTCAGAATTTATTAGAGACAACAGAAGTAAGTGTAAATGGATTATCAGATGAACTTTTGGCTCCAATACATGAAGCATCACTTGCTGGTCATTTATCAGTAGTTAAATTGTTAATTGAATTTAAAGCTAATATAAATGCAAAGGTAGTATCAGAAGCTGCAAAAAAACAATACACCATTACATTGTGCAGCAACAAACGGTCATCTCGATATTATCCAATATTTAATTGAAAATCATGCAATAAATGATACTGTCAATTCAAGTGTACACACACCATTACTTGGTGCAGTTATCATGGAAAAACAAGATGTTGCTGAGTATTTGATTAAAGCAGGAAGTAACGTACATGTACGAGATTCTATAGAAAAGACACCACTTCATTGGGCAGCCTTCTATGGATTAAATAGTATTATTTCGTTATTACTTGAACATGGAGCAGATATTAATGCATTGGATCATTTTGGACAACCTCCATTACATTGTGCTGTAGGATATCCAATTCGTGTAGAAACTATCAAATTATTAATAGAAAAAGGTGCCAAGGTTAATATTATGAATGATATGGGTATGACAATTTTTGATTACTGTGTTAATAACACCCCAGATGAAATTGATCTAATTGAATTTATTAGAAAACGTAGCGAATAAATTTTTTCTCATATTAGTTTACTTTTTTTTTTATAGAATTAGAAATAATAGATGAATGTAAAATAAATAAAACTCTATATATGATTCATAAAGAATCGATTATTTTCTTTCTTACTTATATTTTATTGTTTGAATTTTGGTTCTTTTTATGAAACGCTCGATATTTAACGCAAGTATAATCATCGTCAATCAAATAACAAAATGCAATATCTCGAAGATCTTTACTTTTCATTTCGTGAGATACTAATACAAACTATATCTGAGATTAAATATTTGGTTCACGTGAAGGGTTGGTACTTATTTTGTAAAAAAATTCAGCTCGTTGTTAGTGATTAGATCAATTGCTATTGCAAAGTATCTTCGATACTATTATTAAATGTTACTATTTCGTTCTATCATAGCACATCGTAGAGGTTCACAATGTGATTTTATGATAAATTCATATATTCATGTATTTTACTATGTAAATACAACACGCAAGTAGATAAATCAATGGTTTTTAGATCATTTAATCTACGATGATAATATTTCATCTCATAATAATAAATAAAAGTAGAATACTTTTTATCACGCGATATAATCTATTTATTTTATTTTCAACATTAATTTCTGTATCAATTGCATTGTTATAAACTTTTTCTCGTTACATCGAACAAGATGATTTCAATATGCTAGAAAAATATGGTATCTATCAAAGAGAACTTGTCGTTTAACTGAAACTATTGAAAAATGACAGCCAATTATTTTAAACGTACAAGAGTCATTTGATGAACAATTATTACATAGGTAATCTTATCTACCAAAATATTATTAACATATTGGTTATCAACGTGATGGTACTAAGAAAAATATAAATTGAACATTTATAATCTCATGTGGATTTTATACTATAATCAAGTGTTAAAATTAGTAGAAGATGATTATATCTGACTATCAAAATTACCACGAACTATTGGAAGTAGAGATTGAGATAGTAATGGAGCACGATTTAAATTAATAACTGATGATAATTTGACAAATATTCTTGTTTTTAATACTCATTTAGACATTAAAAGTGAAAAAGCACAACACCAACAAGCAAAATCCTTCGTTTAATAATCAACCAACGGCAAAAACAATATTCACCAGATGTAATTTTATTACTTGGACAGAAAGTAAAGCTCATACATCATCCGTATGTATGTCGACTGATCAATATCTCTGAAATGCTATCATTATGATTGTCACATCGATTTCATGTTGACTGGATTTTATATCAGTATTCAATGACTGGAAGCAAATATTTACAACCTCAATTTATATCTGTCATTGATATTCGATCTAGAAATTATTTTTTTCGATCGTTTTTCAGTGCTTGCTTTATTTAAATTAGAAAATAATATATAAAAATAAATTATAGTTGATGGTAAGTTAAATAAGTAAGATTTTTTGGTTAAGATGAATTCTTCTACTTCATTAAATCATTCAATAAACTGCTTATTTACATTTAAATTATTCTATTTCTATTATTGCTCTTGAAAAGAGAAAAGCTTATCAAATATTATTTTTAATAAATATAATTTATTTACTTACCCTTGAATAATTATGCGAATAAATAAAAAACTACTTCCTTTTTGTCAAATATATAAAATCATAGATGAGAATCACATCTACATTCATTAAAATATTATAATTCGATTGATAATAAATGCGTTTTTCATCGACAGTTTTTGTTCTGGTCGTAGTGATTATTGGCTTAACACTGATAAATTTTACTACAGGTATCATTCAATTTTGTTTTATCGTAATATAATCAGTACTGTTAATTTTTGTAGGTGAAGAAAATGATGGAACTGAAAAACCTCCAATACAAGGACGTATAAGTTTGCGATTACTATGGAAAGTAGTTAAAACTTTAATGAGACCCACCTGTTTGGGTTGTGCGGGGATATGTGAACGCATGAGTGAAACTCCTGGTGAGTGTCGATGTTATGTCGATGATGCTTGTCTTCAAAGACAGACAGGCTAAATACTGAATTTATTATGTTTATTTCTAATGCTGTTCTAATATATTCAGCTAACTAAATAATCAACAATAAAATTCTATATAAATATACTGAGTAGAAGCTCAGGTTATATCATTTTTCTTTGATATATAAAATAATGAACTGATTTTTGTAAGAGAAACAAATGAATATTTGTCCTTGTAAAACATCTGTTAATATTCTCATATGCTAGCGCATCGTCGATCGGCATGTCGTAACGATTTCTGAAATTATAAAATCATCAGAATGGATTATTTGAAAATGGTAAATGCAAATAAACGATGTGAGATGAAGTTAATCGATACGAGTTAATATCTTCTTTACTCATATAAATTTTTAAGCAACAGTAGCAGAAGTATTCAAGAATTACTATTATATAATATTTAATACTCAAATTATTTCAGAAATTTAAGAAACAATCATTGAACAATACATAAAAAACTGCACGAAATATGAGAGATGTTCCTCAATGACATATTAATCATTTCGTTATTCTATCAAATACCTTTGTTTTGCTATGATTGTCTCTCTGAATGGGTTATTTTTCGTTGTTTCTTCTGAGCAAACAAACTAATAAATAAAGTCCAGTGTAATGTAAAGAAAATGTCACAAGCATTGTTCCATTTTAATTTATGTGTCAATCGCTTGTGTAATGCGATAGTAATTAAGATATAAACACAAAACGATAGACAAAGATGAAATAGATATAATTGGTACTAGGTAATTCAAATCTAGACTGATATCATTTACAGTATTTTTTCTATTTTAGATGATTAACGCATATTTCTTGTCGATTGTACATATTTAATCAGATAACCTAAACATCATTCAAGATAAATACTGACTAAAAGATTAAAATTGAAGTTCGAATTAGTTCAGACTTATTTAGATATTTCATTTTCTTAATTTTTACAACATGTTTTACATGAAATATTAATTGATTAATACTAAACAAACATATCCAAGTAAAACTATTGCGAATAATCAATAATTAATCATTTATATAAAACATATGAAAATTTGAAATAATTAATTATAATAGATAATAGCAACAGCATTTTCCTGATATTCACAGAAAAATGATATAATATTAATATGAATTCAACGAAAGAAAGAATATTGTTAGACAAGTTTCATGCGGATAATCGAATATGTAACGATTTGTTTTTCATCTGCACTAATGTTTATAATATTAGTCATGCGTGGGAAGTTATTTGTAAGAATTTATCCTGAAGAAAATTAACTAAATCAGTTTATATATTTATTTGTTATGTTGTATGATTTAATGGCTGCAAGTATTCGAAATATGATCTATTTTAATTTTTTCTCTATTAACAAGATCTATAGAATTTTATAAAATAAAATAGATATGTATCGTCGAAGTATACTATCGTATTTCTTCTGCACATTCAGAGAAGCGTTAGTAATATGATTAACCCAAAAACTGAAAAAAGTACAAGTTGATTGTAATAAAATAATATTTGATGAAAGTAATAAAACACTCAACTATGCATTATTGTACTATTACAACAAGGATAAAATTTAAGTAATGACTCAACAATAATTACATTAAAATATATTGCTTATATGAATTGATAATTATGTTTTATTTCATTCTATAGTTTTAGATAAAATGAGTATGTCTATCGACGTAAAAGATTATATTTTTCTTTTTTTTTTTCTCGAGAAGCCACATTGAAAGAAATGAGATCATAAAAAGAAGGAGTTATAATCTCTATCATCATAAGTATACTATTATAAAAAATTGAAGAGAATTATACGACAATTTCAAATGAGTCGAAACTATGTACGACGACAAATATCTAGTGGTCGAAGAAAATCAACAACATTACCCGTCTTCCTTCACGAACAAGAAGAAATTGAAAATGCTCGTCGTTTAAGTACTTGTGCTAGTCTTCAACGAAGATTATCAACTATTTCACAAATAGTTTTACCACATGGAGATGAATATCATCCACAACAACATGTACCACCTTCAGGTCCTGAAGCTCCACAATCAATTTTAGTAAGATCTACAGACGATGACAATAACGTATTCCCTTCACGTCGATTATCAACAATATCACAAAAATTTAATGCTCTTGATGAATCTTTTACTTCAAGTGAAGTACATAAACAAGAAAAATTAAATAAATTTCATCGAAATTTTTTATTTATTATTGAACCTATTCTAAGTGGTATATTCTTATTTCCAATACTTGTTTTATTTTGGGAATGTGGTTGGAATTTAATTTTAATACTTCTAAATCGTTTAAATGGATTTCCATCAAATTTACATTTAGATGAAATTACTCAAGAAGATTTTGAATCCTATACATTTCTTTCATTATTTATTCCATATTTAATAACAGAAATTATACTTTTATGTTATTATCTTGGTCAAGATTTTTTTCATGAATTTTTAAAAGAAAAACATTGGTTTATAAAAACAATTCTATTAAAATTTCATATATTTCTATTAGCATCACTTTATATTGTTCAATGGGAAATGTTATGGACTCTATGGGATCAATTTACGCCACATGAAACATATTTTGAAGTAACATTATCAATAGCAGCAATATTTGCATTAATTGTTTTTATTGGACATTTATCGGATTTAGTTTGTTCACCATTTCTTTTTAGTTATGATTCAATTGAATATTGTATTTATTTCGGTTGTCCACTTCTTACACGAAATGTAAACTATTTTCTTCTATTTTATTTAAAATAAATTTTTCTTTTTCTTTTTAAAGATGAAAATATGGAAAATAAATGTTATTAATTATATATTATATGAAATAATTATTTCGAATTTATCAATAATGATATGGAGAGGTTTTTATCATATTCTTGATGATCATTTTTATCCAGATAATTTAACATTATCAGCTGGTCTTTGTTTAATTATGGGTTATATACTTTATTTTCCATTGATGTATTTTCAAAACTATTTAGAAGAATTAAATTTAAAATTTGAATTTTGGACATTTGTTTCAATAAATTTTCCACAATTTTATCGAAATATTCGTCATTTATTAGCATTTTTTTCTTGTCTATTTACTTGGCGTGGTTTTTGGGTTTTATATGATACTTATATATATGTATATGATGATTATTATATAACATACCTAATATTTTATATTGTATCATTTATAGTATTATGTATTTTTCAAACAGCATCATCAACAAATGGTCCACTGAGTAATATGGAAGATGAAAATAATTTTTTTCCACTTTATCCACATTGTTATATATCGATTGTTCAAAGAAAATTATCTCGACTTCCATGTTTTCAATCAAAAGACGAAGAAAATACACACCTTTAAAAGAATTTCTTATTTGTATAGTCAATCAAACAAAGACAATAGACATTCTTTTCCATAAAAAACAATCAGATAAATTATCAATTAACTCAAAGGGTGTTTTCTTTCTACGAAGATAATAAATTCAAATATTCATGAACCAAAACAAGAAAATATATTTTGAATTATTTTAATCAATAAAATCTTAATAAAAAAAATTATAAGCTACTAAATCTTGAGGGTGTGGATATATGATTGATCTGATCAAGCACACCCACCAGTGGCGTACGCAGGGGGTGCGCCGAATGGGCCCGGGCCCACCCCTAGAATTTTGCCGATGAACTTGGTCTTACAGTAGTTTCTTTTTTTTTACAGCTGAGCTTTATAATAGAAGTTGATGAATAAATACTAACAACTTTAGTGAAAAATTAGATCAAAATTCTTTTCCAACAAGTTCCAGTTTCTATAGAAATGGGCCCACCCCTTAAAAAGTTTCTGCGTACGCCACTGACACCCACACCCACAACCCACCCCTAGTTATCAGTAATGAAATAGTTGAAGTATGATCTTTTTTATCTTGATTTAGTGAACCAGAAAAGAAAGTGCTCCATTGAAAATTGTTCAAACTAATGATCATATATTTTTTCTCGTGGATATTTCATTTGATAAATTAATTGATAAAAATTATTTTTATTTTATTTATTGTTTATCAAATTAATTATATATCATAATTTAAGAAAAACTGTTCCGATCATTGAATAAATACATTTGTAAAAGATACAACACCAACAAAAAGCACTAAAAAGAAAATAAACAATAAATATTTTTATTATAAGTTTTAGTTTGGTTTATTAACTTACTCATAAATGACAATGTAGTCTGTGTTTTTGGTATTCCATTTGTTACTATTGCTAGAATGAAATATGATTTCAATAAGAGAAAAAGATTCAAAATTTGTACTGACTTGGTAATGAACTGGATGATTCACCTCCAACTGTGAAATATGCACAACCAAGAAGACCATTGTTACAATCTAATTCAATTTTGAGTAATTTTCCAGCAAGATATGAGGCTACATAATATTAAGTATATATACATTTATTTCAATAATTATACTAACCCAAATAAGCATGATTTGATTGAATAGTACGTGCAAATAACTGATCATGTTTAGTAGCATATATAATATCTGTAATTGATGTGTTTTGTTCATTCGAGTCGATATATGTAGTTAGAAATCCCTCTTGACTCGGTTCATAGTAAGAAAATCCACGACTATTGCATCCTTGACCAGCAGCTAAATTTGATCCATTAGCAAAACGAATTGGATTATTTTTATTAAGTTGAACATCACCTGGACTATTAGGTTGAGGTGGAGGTAAGGTAAATGATGGATAAAATGGATCTGTAAATGCATAGATACATTCTGTTATATGATTACCTGAAATCAAAAGAATATATGATTTTATCATTGAATCTTATATGAAATAGGAATCGATTTACCTTCTATTGTTTCTGCATTTATTATTCGAAACATCAATAAAAATAACGTTAGTAGTATTCTTATAAAAATCATATTACTTTTCATGTAGAAAATCTTTACTTACACGTATAATAGAAAAATAAAAAAAAAATCTTTTATGAGATAAATAAAATAAAACATTCGTAATCTTTTATTTTTCGTTTCTATTCATGATAATAAAAGTAGTATAGATATATCTATATCAGCAAATAAAAATAAAGATTTACAGATTGTTATTACTCAAAGCAATTTGCTTTTAGTTTTTTATCTCTATGAAAACATGAAGAATAAAAATAGTAAATGTTAACATATCTTTGAAAAGTATTTAAAGAATTTTCATACTGAATAAATAATATTTTGTAAAATCTGTTTTGGTGCTGTGTGCAACTGGAGAACGGGTTTGCTGCGGACATTATCAATGAGTCATTGAAAGCGGTCTCATACATGATTTACTTCAAGTAAAAGAACTCGCAAAAGAGTAACTGTATTTTTTTATTAACGATTATTCTTTTTAAAAATATCTTCTGATTAATATGAATTAATACAATTATTAAATATAAAACAATATTTTTATTAGTAATATAAGATATGATTACAATCAAACAGTTATTTGCACACTAATCAATTATTGTTCATATGCAAACAGAATATCTTTATCATAGTTTTTGATTCCGATCAATCAGTTTTATTATTATATCTTCAAGTTTGTGGTTTATTTTATTTTGTGCGAGTTCTAAGATGATAAGTGTCTATCTAAAAAAGTATTAATGAAGATAGAAAAAAGATTGAGAAAGTGAAAATTACCATATTATTTTGTAATGCATCAGCCAGATGATGTGCTCCAATATCTCCTATTTGATTCTGTTCGAGAAATAGTTCAATAAGTGTCTATGTGAAAAAAATGCAGATAAAGATATAACACACATGGAAAGAGAGTAAGCAATACTGTATTAATTCTTAATGAATCAGCCAGATGTTGAGCTCCGATATTTTCAATTTCAGTCCCGTTGAGACTTAGTGAAATGAGTGCCTAGGAGAAAGACTGCATATGAACACATGATATAGATAGAGAGTGTATGAAATTTACCATATTATATTGTAATGCAGTAGCCAAATATTGTATTCCAACATATTCAATTTCATTCTTTTCGAGATATAATTTGGTCAGTGTCTATGTAAAGAAGATGTAGATGAAGACGTAATCTACATGAAAAAAAGATTGAAGATCACTGTATTCTTTCGTAATGTATCAGCTAAATGTTTTGCTCCAACATCTCCAGTTTGAGTAAGTCTAAGATTTAATGTGATGACTGTCTGTATAAAATATTACGGGTGTCAATATGAGATAGATGGAAAGAGACTAAGGCATCAGCTAGACATTGTACTTTCACAGTTCCAATTTTATTGGATTGTAGATTAACTGAGATGAGTGTCTATGATAGATTCTATCTCAATTTGTTCATTCTAAATTCTTATTTATAGTAGAATTTTAAACTTTATTTCATTAAAGAATAAATTAATTTAACAATTATTAAACTCTCCCATAAAAATATTCTTTTATTTTTTTCTTCTTATCTATACATTACACGTGGGCTGATGAAGAAATAATATATGTAATTTCAATAAAACATTTATAAAAAGAAAAATAATTTAATAAGTCATTTCTTCGCTCATATTTTATTAGATTATAAATTATAAATAGTAACTATCAATAATTTTATTTAATCGTTGACAAACATTTCTCATTGAACATAGAATAGTAAAACCATTTTGTTGATCAAGAATTCGATAGACAAGTTCTACCGGTATTGTAAGAAAAGACATTGGATCTAAAACTTCTTCAATTCTATTGTATGTTATTTCAAATGTTGTTGTTCTTTCTTTTTGATGATGGAATTACTTGTTGAAGGAAAAATAAGATTTAAGATAAAATAGATTTTGAAAAACAAATATCTCTACAGAATTATTAGTATATATAGTGCAAAAAAAACAATCAAGGTCATATATTTATTGAGTACAAAATAATACATGTATTGGAATTACTATTTTTAAATAGAGATTATATTTTAATTGGACTGTCTATGACTGTTGAATTAAAATATATAATTACAGTTTGAGAGATATTCTACGAGGATAATGATGAGATTGTTTGTAATCTTACCATTAAATGAAGTTTTCTTTTGCGTCGTACACAAATGATAAAGTGGTTTTTTTCATATTTTCGTATTAGACATGTTGTATTGTAGGCATTATTTTCATTTTATAATGAATCTTGATAATATCTTTTTTTCCTTTAGATCAATTAATAACAATGTCATCACAATCTAATTCTACTATACCATTGGTATTAGTACAAAAACAATTATATAGATTTGGTGGACCTATTTTAATGATTTTCGGTACTGTGAGTTCTATACTCAGTTTAATAATTTTTCTTCAAAAGAATTTACGTAAAAATCCCTGTTCAATTTATTTAATAGCATTTAATATTGGTAATTTATTTCTAATTTATACATCATTATTTTCCCTTATATTAATAAATGGTTATAATATGAATTCTAGTTTGTATAATTTAATTATTTGTCGTCTTCATTTTTATACAATGCTTATATTCGGTGTTTTAAGTCCATCTTATTTAATATTAGCTTCTATTGATCGAATCTTAGTTACTTCACGATATGCTATAATGAGATCGAAAAGTACTCATCGTCTGGCTTATATATGTATTATGATTGTAACATTACTTTGGTTGTTATTTCATAGTCATGCATTAGTTTTAACAAATATTATCGAACCATTACCAAATTTTTTTCGATGTTATTTTCAACCTGGAATCTATCTAGTATTTATAGGTTATTATTCTTTGATCATTAAAGGAATTTTTATTCCTCTATTGATGATTATTTTCGGATTGTGGACTGTGAAAAATATTCGAAGTATTGGTCGTATTGATCCTCGTCCTGTTTTAATAATTACTAGAAGAAAAACTATCGGTGGTTTATATTTAAAACATTCAAAAGATCGACAATTTATCCAAATTTTATTTATTGATATTATAGTATATATTATTTTTAGTTTAATGATATCAGCCGTTTTCATGTACCAACAGTTTGCTCAATATAAATCATACAATTTGATTTCTGTTCAAATTCTAGGCTTTTTAACATCTATAGCTACTTTTAGTTCTTATATTCCATTCTGTTTTGGATTCTATACCAATTTCATAATGTCCAAGCAATTTCGTCATGAAGTTAAACATTATATTCTGTGTCAATAGAATGTGTGTGTGTGTGTATGAATGTGAATTATAAATTAGTATCTAACTTGTCTTAAAATGGTTAATTGTTATTCGTTGTTTCAATGTTGTGTTTAAAAATACTTTTATATCATTCAATATTGTTAATAAAAACTATTGAAAAAAAGAATTTGTTTATATTTTTTAATATAAAGAACGACTTAGACTTGCTATAGAGACGTAAAATTTTAAATTTGTTAGTTTAGCAATGAGAGTACTAGTTTGACTCTTACAAATGCTCTCAACTTCATTAACAATTAGAGAACAAAAGAAATAAAATGTTAATTGAATAATTTAATCAAAAATCTTTTTTCTTATAAATGATCAGAAGTAGAAATAATCCGATAATTACCAATAGTTGTTTGAAATAATAGTTTAGCCTTTTGACAAATTTGTTCAGCTGTACGTAATAAAGCTTTTTGTAATAAAATAAAATTTTGTTCGTCATTCTTTAATAAATGTATTAATTAATTCATTATCTAAATGTAAAAACTTTGATTTAAATTATCTTTCATACAAGTAGCGTGTGATGACTGTGGAACTTTTTGAGTATATATTTATTATGGTGGTGAATTTTTCATAAAATATAAAAATTGATTAGCTAATTCTTGTATGTGTTCACACACAGCTTTTATTCTTAAGAAAAAAAGAAGAAACATACAGTTTTTCAACAAAAAAACGTATATATTTTTTCAGTTTGACGATACATAACCATATTTTGTAATACCACAAAGATAAGAATTCATAATTTCCAGTCTTTCGTGTGCTGGGTAAGTCTGAAAAAAAAACATTTTATTTTTATCTATAATCTAACTACTATAATTAGTGGAAACCAACCAGTTTTCATTTGGAAATCAAAACGACCACGGCCGGTTCCATGGTATTCCGGAGATTTCATGGAAGCAGTATTCCCGTTGAACGGATCCGGTGACCGAATTTATCTAATTTATGCCGAAACCGACAGGAACATATCAAAGCCGGCAGCCGGATACGGTTACCTCACTTTTTCATCGGATTCCTAGCATTTTCCGGGCGGGTTACGCCCAGAAATGACGAGTTTCCTCAGGGATTTTGCCGGAAATTCATGGAATCCTGCTTCAGGAACCATCGTCCTGGGCTTCTTTAAAGAGCTCTCGCAATGCTCGTTCTGAATTGCCAACTAATGAATCTATTAATTCTGGACCATTAATTACTTTTTGTTCAAGACCAAAATACTCGCACAATGCACTATAAAATAAATTTAGAAATATTGACTAGATAAAAGCTAATTTAGAAAACATACAGTATAGTGCTTGTTTCGCCTGTACCAGGTGGTCCATGTAAAATAACACCACGAACATATTGCATTCCTATAAAAAAAATTGGAAATGATGTGATTATCAAATAGATGAAATTTACCTATTTCTCTACACAAGTCGGCAGAAAATTTTCGTGGTCTAAAAACTTTTCTTACGATTTCTTCAATTGCCGGTGTGCAACCAGCAAGTTTTAATTTTGTGTAATCAATTTGCGCCTTCTTGTTTATCACTGATGATTCGATACCTTCCACACGATATTTATGATTTAAATGAAGACGACGCAGCTTGCTCTATTGAAGAAAACAAAAAACAAATTAGATTGAAAAATAGATTACGATTGTTTGTGTTGATTTAAAAGTGAAAAAAGAGAATGTGATATGATATTACTTATATAACTGAAATATATATACGAAGAAGAATGAATGAACATGATGGACGTCCATATAGGCTGATAATAATAACAAAGGATAATAAAACAATGGACATAGATGCTCATTGTCAGCTAGTCATATATGTATATGTATATGTATATATTTTTCTTTCCATTCTGTAACCAATCAGATTAAAGTTCCTGAACTGAAAGTTTGTCTATTATAATATAGATAAATACAGAATTTTTATTATAACTTATGAGAAAAATCATGACTATCAAGAAGTAAACAAAAATAAACAAGTTTTTAATAAATCATAACAAATAATAGATACACAGTGAACAACATCAAGATTTTATTGACGAGTGTTCATATTATTCTTGAAA
Source organism: Adineta steineri (assembly GCA_905250115.1). NCBI lineage: Eukaryota > Metazoa > Rotifera > Eurotatoria > Adinetida > Adinetidae > Adineta > Adineta steineri. The sequence continues at coordinate 20,871 of CAJNOI010000738.1, forward strand.
ACATTTAAAGATTCTCACTCACTGTTAACATTTTCTTCTTGTAATCGTGTTTGTTTTTCGAGCAGATTTGCTACTAGTACTTCAGATCGAGATGCACTTTCGCTTGCACTTTCAATTTTATTCAGCGCTGATCCATCAGATCAATTTTATTAATACGAAATTTAAAATGGATTGCTTTTTCTTGATTACTATCGCTATCACAAACATCATATAAGCGACGTTCTCTTGCTAGTGGTGCTGTACGAAATATTTGATCTTCAGGAATACTATATAAATCATTAATATTTGTATCTTGTAAGATATATTTTATAATCTATACGCTTAACTGCATATCAATTATTATTGCATGAAAGAATTTTATCACGATAATAATCTTTATTATGATAAACAATACATGACATATTGAGGAAGCCAGGTCAAACAATCCGTCACGGAAATGGCCGATTTCGTGGCATTCCAGAAATTCATGGAATCCTGCTTCAGGAACCATCGTCCTGGGATGTTGGGTCATTGTTTTTTCTTTTATAAGTTCGAACCATTGAGAATATATTACAACTTACAATAAATCAGAATGTGTGTTTCGAGTTTGTTACATATGACCCTCGTTATATATATATATATATATATATATTAGTTAATCTCTATTTTCTTTGTATATTCTTTTCTTTCTTTTCTGTATATATATCCTTTATCAGCTGTTCTTTGTTCTCTTTCTTATGTTCATGACCGATTTTATTTTAATCTATAGCGCATTACTCGAGAAGAAGATTCTCGACTTCTTCCCTGGATATATTTTCATTATTCATCCCTTCTATAATTACCCACCATTTCTCTGAATAAAACAGTCTGTTGTACCAGTGATCATCTGATCATAGTATTATATCAAGGACTAATGCAAATTTGATTTTGACAAATATATTTACTGTTGTGTTGCTTCGAATCTTTTGTTTAGACATATATTTTTTAATTCATTTCGATAAATGAACCAATGAAAAATCTTGAAATATCATTGCAACGGTAAAGAACTAAGATATTCACGATGAATTTCATTTTTCTATGAGGTAATCAACTGATAAATTTCGAACTAAGTTAAGAGAAAAGTATTGATCAATAAGTACAATCTCGTGTTTACTTATTAATTTTATTATTCCTTATCCTTGTAATGTGAAGTTTCGTTTAGGATTGTTCAGATTTGAACTAGCTACAACTTTTCTAGCAGAAGTTTTTTAATCCGATATTCTGTTTCGTTTAAAAGTGATTAATAGTAAGAAGTCAAATATTACTATCATTTTATAGTAGCGTTCAGAATAGCCCCACTCACTAAAGCCAATGTTCATAATAGCTGCTTTGAATAGTAGTAGTTTAACTACTAGTAAGTCAAAAAAAAAGATGTAGATGAGTAAGCGTTACCGATTGTATTGTGAGAGATGCTCTATCTACTGATCGAAAAATTACTAATTAATCTTAATTAATTATTAAGAAAAGTGATTCGGAGTGATGCTCAATTTTTCCCAGCTATTTGCTTAAATGTTCATAATTGCCCCACCTACTACAGCCAATGTTCATAACAGCCTCGGACGGGACTATCATGAACAAATGAATGGTGCTTCTAGTAAAACAGGTGCTTCACTTGTTCCCAAAGGTATTTTTCAAAGATTTTTAGACAGATGTGTAGAGAATACTTCAGGCTACATCTCATCATTTTTTGTTTTTAAAAATATTAAAAAATAAAAAAGTTATTAAACTTTAAAGTCAAAAAAAAATCTGTTCATAATTCCCCCTGTCTACTCTAATGATTTAGGTCGACGTTTAACATTGAGTATTTCATGTGCTTCTTTCCAGTCTTCATATTGTATTACAAAATCAATCTATAAAAAAAGTAAAATAAAGAGAAAAGTATAAGAAATTTTTAGATCATGGTCTTTATGTTATATTTAATATATATGGTTCAAACACACATTTCAATGGTATTACTTCTAAAATATTCTCTATTTTATTCACGATATACTAAAAATCTTCTATGACCTGCTGAATTAAAAGTAAATGAATGATAAAGAAAATAAATATCTATAATTTTACATACACAATGCCCACCTTCATTCAGTTTTATTAATGCATTTCGACATGCAATAATCAATTGTTGTTTATTAGATTGTTCAATATAACATGTATCGATATTAGCATTGATTGGTGATACAGAAATATCAGGGAAAAAAAATGAACTTTTGATCGATTTAACTCAAGGCTTTTTTAACATATGTATAGCTACTTTTAGTTCTTATATTCCATTCGTTTTTGGATTCTATACCAATTTCATAAAGTTAAACATTGTATTTTGTGTCAATAGAATGTGTGTATGTGAATTATAAATTAGTATCTAGCTTGTCTTAAAATAGTTAATTGTTATTTATTATTTCAATGTTGTTTATATTTTAGAATCTAAAGTATGACTTAATACATGGAAGAATCTTTGTATGGTAGTCATACATAGCAATGAACAATAGAAAGAAAATCATATAATCATTTCGAGAAATATTGTTAGTGACTGGTGGTATCTTTGGAATTTTTAGTTTTGTTTACAGTCTTTTTGTAGGAAGTAAGAACGTTATCAACCATAGATCCGCTTAGACCAAGATAATTTGCAGGATCGCAGAGATGTTCGAGTTCAGTATTAGATAAAACTGCTGAGATATCTTTGTCTTCTTTGAGTAGATCAATCAACATACGATCCTCATCAAGTGCACGACGACAATGAGTATAAACAAGATCATGTGCAGATTGACGACCTAATTTCGGACCAAGACTCATCATAACAGCTTCAGATACAATAAGACCCTTTGTTAGGTTTAAATTGCGCATCATATTTTTCGGATGAACCTGTAGACCAGCCATCATTGATTTTGTTTGACTTAATGCACCAGCTGTAAGAATGAAAGCTTCTGGTAGAACAATCCATTCTAAAATAAAAGGAAAACAAGTTGAAATGTCTGTATAGGGGATCTTGAATAGATTCACATAGCCCCTCTTTTGCTTCTAATAGAAGATTCACTACAAAAACAAAATCTATGAATTTTACCTATTTCCCAAGGACCAGTAGCACGCTCATGGTCGCATAACATAGCATCCATAAGAGCAGCTGAATGTTGACGAACAGTAGCAGCGAGTGCATGAATATATACACAACTAATCGGATTAAACTTGTTTGGCATAGTAGAACTGGATCCACGATGAGGAACGTATGGCTCAGAGACTTCGTCAATCTCAGTTTGCATCATTAACTAAATCAAAATTATAAAATAATTATATGTGTGTTTGTATATTGAAAAGAAAGTTGATTCTTTTTCTTTTCTTACTTTAATATCCGTTGCATTTTTAGATAAAGTGCCACATAGAATACCAAGAAATGCACCCACTTCAGCAAAACGATCGCGCTCCGTATGCCATGCAATCTCCGGTTGAACTAAATCTAATTCCCGTGCTAGTTCTTCTTGGCACTTCAATGCTATGTCAGCATTCAACGTAGCAAGAGTGCCAGCTGCTCCTCCAAATTCCAAAGTTAGAACACGCTTACGAATCTCTTCTATACGCTCCTTATGACGTTGAAAAGTGGCTAAGAGACGTGCCATCTTAAAGCCAAAACTAATTGGTACAGCTTGTTGTAAATTGCTACGACCAGCCACTAATAAAATCATGATTAATGATACATAGAATAGAATACAATACAGTATGGGAAAAAGACTTACTAGGAGTTAATCGATGATCTTCAGCTAACTTGGCTACACTACTCATAATATGATCCAGATCAGCTTCGATGATATCAAGAGAATCGCGTATAGCCATAACAGTAGCACTGTCAGTGACATCTTGAGTAGTAGCACCCCAATGACACCATTCACCAAGACCATCACGACAAATAGAAACGATCTGTTGTACAACACCTAATACAGGATATCCAATTAATTCAGTCTTCTCTTTGAGCTTATCAAAATCAATGTTTTCAACCTTAGCTTTGGCGATAATCTCATCACAAGCTTCTTGAGGAATAATCTTGAGTTTAGCTTGAACTGTAGCTAGTGCAACTTCCCACTTCAAATAATATGCAGTGCGTGCCTCATCAGTCCAACGACCTAGTTGAGAAAAAGATAAAGATGGGTAGAAAAGTATTAAGTACTAATTATATCTGTACTTACTACGCATCGTAGCATTACCGAAAATATCTTTGAAAATATGAGAATCAACAATAGATGCCATCATGAGAAGGAAAGAGTATAGTATTATCTAAAAACAAATGTATTTTTGTAAACTCTTTGTGCTCTCCTAAGCTCATGAAAACCGCCAACAAACATTTCAGTAAACGATCTGTTTAGAACAACGCAAAGAGAATAACTAAATCATACTCTATGTGTAATATGTAATTTGAGAGTATGTAGATAGTGTAACGATAAACTCAACAAATAGCTATACGACCATGCCTAGTAATAATATTTTTTTTTGACTACTTCATACCATTATAGATAAGACAAGCTTCTACAAAAGAAAGAGAAAGAAAAATTCGAATAGGACAACAGAAGAAAAACAAAAATAAAAAGAGAAATGAACGAAGAATGATAAGATCGAAAGAATAGTATTAATAGATGCACTGCTGAATGTTCACACATAAAAATCAAAGTAGAGAACACATCAGTACGTTTATCATATAAACTTTATGTATGCAATTATATAGTACACAATAAATGGTTCGAATGCGATGTAATATATTTATGTGAACTACATCTAAACATTAACATAATGTTTTATTAAGAAAAATTATAATATCTTTATAGTATTGCTTAGTTTATTATTCTCTTTGTGTATATTTTAAAGAATAGATGCATAAGTAATTTAAATCATGTATAATGTATCAAGTTATATGATTTCAATAAAAATAGATGTCTCGCATTTAAATGAATAGAACCAGGAAACAACGTCAAACATCGACAGTTATGTATTATTAATGACATATTAATTAAATAAACGTAAATATTTATTCTTTGAAGAAAAATTGATGTAAAAAATGCACATCAATAAAAAAGTTGTTTTGAAAATAAAATTGAGAAAAAATAATAAATACAAGCAAGAAATATTTTAAGTTGGAATAGGATTAGCTAAATTATATACACGAGCTCCTTCAGAATAATCTTTACCTGGAACACGTTCTATAGCAGGAGGAAATTTCTCTCGTTTATCAGCATAATAAGCTTTACGAAAATCTCCATCAGATAAAGCATTGTAAGTTAAATAGTAAGCACGTCGAGGACGATTTGATACATTTTGTCCGGAGCGATGTGGTAACATTGAACCAAAAAATAATAGAGAACCAGCTTCAAGCTCTACAGGTTCCCATTTATTTTCTTTTTCCCATTTTTCAACTAACCATTTTTCCATAACACCATTTGGATGAGGTAGCATTCCAGATTTATGTTCTCCACGAACAACTTCAAGACATCCATTTTGTGTATCAGATTTATCAATAGCAATCATAACAGTTAGATGATGATCTTGATGAAAAGTAGTGTAAGCAGGTGCATCTTGATGAGCACCAAATCCTGCTCCTCCAGGTAATTTAAAATTAATTTTTTCTTTAAAAAGTATTGCCGGTGTCCCTAATAATTGTGAAATAGCATCGGTAATTTTTCCACGAAGTAATTCATTTAATTCAGGAAAATAATCTAAGAAATTTTCCGTACGACATAATAATTTTTTACCATCTTTAATCTCATAATATTGCATCCATTTGCCAGCTGTTTCAGGAAGTGCTAAAATTCCATCAGCATAATCAATTACTTTCTTTTTCTCAGTAGTTGATAACAAATCATTTAAGATAAGAAATCCATCATCATGAAACTGTTTAATTAAATTTTCATTGATAAGTTGATGTTTTTTCGAAACTGATGGTTGAATATAACTTGATTTTTGTTGTTGATTATGTGAAATAGTCCGAGATAATACTGTTTTAGAAATCGATGTGACAACACATGGAGATAATAAGCGTAGAGAAAACATTTTTATACTTCTAGTAGTTTTATCGTAGTTAAACTAACAAGTAATACGGTAACTATGTAAGTTTTATTTAATTTAATTCTGAAAATAGAAAAAAACGGTGAACATCATCGTATACTGTATTACTAAACATTATTTTTTAAATTAATAGAGCTATATCGGTGTGCGGGTGTGTATTCTTCTCATTTATTACTCACATCCTTAAATATTTAACAAATAAAATCGACTCTATCGATACTAATACAATAGATCACAGAAAAATTATTTAAATTGTATGCGAAAAAAAAAAATTTTTTACTTACTTAATCACTTGTTGAAGAATAAGAAAATTATGTCTATGATAAAAATACAAAAAAATAGGATCTTTGTTAGTTTTCTACATGAACTTAATTTAAATATTTCTTTGTAATAGTAGAAATACACTATCAGACTCTACTATATAAAAATATCATTTGAATAGTATTGAATAACAGAAAAGTTAGTATACTAATTACCGTTAACTATTTCTGTAGAAAGGTTAAAGTAAAAAAGTACAATAAACAATCGTTTTTATTTTTGCATTCTTTGTAGCAATTATTGATGCATAAATTTTACTTGTTCTTTTTTCTTTAATGAAACGAATGAGTCAGTAATCAGCTATAAGGATACGCCTATGAAGTATTTTTTAATCGTACACACAATAATCGTGACTCATAATTCAAGCATCACGAGGAGAGAAAAAAAGATATACCTGTGACTTGTCCGTGCGTTAATGCTGTATACTGAGATGCACAGGCGTAATAGTCCGCTAATTTATATTCCCATCTGATATTTTTTGAGTAGGTAGAAGAAAAATATAAGTTACTCATTTTTATACATAGTGAAATGTTTTCGTTTTATTATTGTAAGGTATTGACAACAAGAGAAAAAAAAAATTCTACGTCGATTCATGTGATAGACTAAAGTAAATAAAATAATTCAACGGATTTAAAATAGAATTGATTTTTTTTCTTCAAAGCAGCATCTTTAGAAAAAAGATAGAAAATCGAAAGTGAATTCATGTCAATAATTGA